>JAMKCH010026198.1:0-34952 GCA_023653785.1 Ophioderma brevispina
GCCTACTAAATTAGACCAGCAGTCAGGTCAAGTGATATGAAAATCTAAACTGTTTGAGGTAAATCGGGGGGGGGGGGGGGGGGGGCGGGTGGGAGATGGGGAGATGAAAAATACTCGATGATGACGATATGATCAATAAGTCTGTATCCATAATGCAATTTAACATAATGAAATGACCATCAATACCTGAGTAACTAGTCAAGAAATAAGAAAGCATGAGTAAAATGCTTCCCGCAAATTCCATCCACCCAGAAGGACGATCTCCAGCACTCTTGGAACGATGAAGATTCTGAACCTATGAATTTCTTTTGTATCAAACTGTGCACACAGAACCCTAGCTTGAACATAATAAAATGTTTGATCAGTAACAAACATGAACAAGGCAGTTTTAAAACTATAAGTCTTACTGCTTACACCAATCACTAGATGTAAGGCGATCAGAGAATTCTCCCGATGAAGGCGCACTTAATTTTCAAACAAATTGAGTTTTTTGCATATACATAATGCGTGCCCATATACTAACACTGGTGGAAATCCGAAGCTCAAATCAAAAAGTCATTCATATAGAAATCACATTCGATCCCAAATTTTGTATACACGGTATCAATGGCACTGTTTACGGTGCATTAATTGTTACGACATGAAAACAGAAATCCAAGTCATTTCTAACTTTGGAATTAAGCATTTTAGGTGAAGATCTTTAGTTCACAGATGACTTTTTGTAATTACTACACAAAAAAATTATGATTTGAAATCTCTGAGTCAGCCTTTAACTGATCCCAAATAATGTGGTTTGAGGCTGGGTGGTTGTTGGAGTGGGTGGTTTGTTTGGAGGATTGGTTGGGGGGGGTTGGTTGGGGGTGGGGTGGTTGGTGGGAGTGGGTTGGTTGGTTGGGGTGGGTTGGGTTGGGTGGGTGGTTGTGGTGGGTTTGTTGTGGTGGGTTGGTTGGTGTTGTGGTGGGTTGGTGGTTAGGGTGGAGTTTGGGTGGGAGTTGGGGATTGGTCGGGTGGTTAGATTGGTTTAAGTTGTTGGGTTTGTGTTTGTTTGTTGTTGGGGTGGTTGTTTTGGAGTGGGTTGGGTTAAATTTGGGTAGGATGGGTTGATTTATGGTAGTTGGATTCTGGGTTAGTTAGATTTTATTTACCTTGGTTGGTATCAACAGGGTCAGTAGCGTGCTGAACAATGATACACATGTGTTGGTTGTAAACATCAACAAAGTACTTAATGTACCCAGAATGTATATTGAGTCAATCCCACCAATGCACCAGTTTGGGGAAACAATTCACCTCAACAAGGTCATGTGATCACACAAAAATCCTAATTCTTAACACATGAAAACCCAGGCCTTTTAAACTCATTTTAGCCCACAAGGTGATAGTACGTAGGAAATTTTGCATGATCATCTAACAGTCTTGTGGTTCTGAACCTTTAAACACTTTTTATCCCTAAGTACTGACACATGTTTGGTACTGTAAGGCACATTGCCATGCATCGTGGGATTGATTCAAACACACCCTCTGCTTAATTACATGTGGTGCAAATTTGTCAATCTATTTGGCCCAATAATCTGATCCACTAAAATCAGGTCCTGTCAGGCAATGATGAAATTTAGACTCTGAAGGCAAAAATAAAATGTTGACAATCACTAGAATTTGCCAGGCTGGATTCAACTTTCGCGCTCGATATATTCAGAGAATTATAGTGTGCAAGTTTGTTATAAGCCAATTAGGGAACAAATAGCGCATGAGTGCTAAGTAAACATGCTTGATGATCAGACAAATGTACAATACGTTTGTCGTCTACTACCCACATATCCAAGTGTCACGTAAATCGCCAGTTATATTCTGGTGGAGAGGTGAAACTTTATGGTGACGAGAAAACATAAGATATACATCCATAAAACACAGCCAGAGAGCATTGACAAGGATATCTAAGGTGGTCTTTAGCTTAAAGTTGAAGCCCAACAACAACATGAGGCTTGTCTTTAAAAGCAATATTAGCACCTTGGTTGAAGATGCGCCCCCCCCCCATTTTCAAAATGTGTATTTTGCACAGTTACGTTGTAAATTGTTCTAGGAAACTATACCTGCGAACGAGGAATGCTAAAAAAATGCGTTTAATCACAAAAATAATAAGCAATTTTGTAATTAGAATTGGGATCCCAGATTGGACTTACGGCAGAGCTGGAAATGCTACCTTGTCTGTCCGCATGATGAAAAATAGTGCCACCTCGAGAAAATACCTCAACTGGGCTTGCCTGAGCCTATTAAAAACAACGAATGGATGAGCGTAGTAGACCTGTACCTCAGGCTGCGGATATGGACTATAGGGACCGGAGGGGGAGGAGGGGGGGCGCGCCCTGCCTGCACGGCAATTCTGCAAATCTTGCTAAATCAGCCCATTTGAGCCATTCTGGGACCAGCTACAGCCTCCCATAGCCCCCAGGCCAATTTTTGAAAACATCCTCAAATGCCTGGATCGCCATGGTTACATGGCGCTAATTTTCCCGGCATATTTCACAGTGGAAGGACGTTTCAGAAGCCGTTGTATTATTATGGGGATCCAGATAATAATTATTCTAGTACAAAATTCCTTTGTTTTATTATTATTGCAAACAGCCTTTCTTAAGACGGCTATTCAATTGATTCTTAGCGCTTGTACAAAGTAACATTAAAAATACCTTTAGATTCATTTTAATATAGTAAAAATAAACAACAGACGAAATTGAATATACAACTCTAAAAATCAAACATTTATAAAAATAATCAATTGATAACCAGGGCAACATGATTAAAACCACTCATTTTCAGATGGGAAAAGGTGAGTTTTCAGGGCCTTTTAATGCATTAACTGTGGACAAACGACGACAAAGATGGGGGAGAGAGTTCCAGAGGCGCGGACCAGCAACACAAATGCTTTGTCACCAATTGATCGAAGGTCGCGAGAAACGCAACGAAAATTGGCATTCTCAGAGCGCGACCATGCCTTCCAGAGGTATACCTGATAAGAAGATCGGACAGGTAAGCAGGGATATAAGATGATTCATTCCTTGAAAGTAAGGAGAAGCACCTTAAAGATAACTCTTTCATTTACAGGTAACCAATGAGCTCTCTCCGCAAGGGGCAGAAGGAGGAATCTATTGCACTTGAAATAATCCTGGAGCCTTGTTTGAAGGGTTGTAACAGTATTACTTCTCTGTCTGATATACCATACAAAAGTGAGTTGCAAAGTCTAAACGGGCAAAATAAGCGAACGGATAGAATGATCTGGCAGCTTTCAGCCGTTTAGCAGTGATTGAACCGACGAATGATGTATATTTCCTGAGATGTAAGTTTACAATTTTTAACATAGAGTTCACATGATCCTTCATGACATAGTTTGATCGAAAACAACCCCCAAATTTCGTATTTTGATATGGAGAAGATTCTAATATCACCAAGTGAAGAGAAAACATTCGCCCAACTTTCTTCAAACAGATTGTAAGGCGATGCTTTGCAGAAGAAAAAAACTCGGTTTTGCTATTGTTTAAGCTTCAGCATGTTTTCTTGTCATCCATTTCATGAATATCATTTATACATGATACACATCTAGTTAAAGCTAATTCGCAAGCACCATCTGTTTTTGGATCAAAAGCCAAATAAAGTTGGATATCATCAGCGTATCTGTGAAAATTGATTACAATGGCTTCGAATGATGTACAATGATAATTGATATAAACAAAGAAAAAGTGGTCAAGGACCGAACATGGAGGGGTACACCAAATTTAAGCTTAAACTTATCACAAGACCCATCAGCCGCCTCGACAAGACAGATCACCCACCACGAAACGCGGAAGGGATGGAAGGGGAAGTTATCATCACGGAGAAGATACGAGGAAATCCATTAAGCGCCAAACCTATGTGATATTGAAAATGGACGAATCAAACGATCAAGAAAGAATTGATGAGTACAGTGTCGAGGCAGCTGAAAGATCAGTGTAGACAAAAAACCGCATTCCCTTTTCCATATCAGTCACAAATATTCATTCTTTAAACGAAGTAAAAGCTGTTTCGTGTGTGTTGAGCCCTATAGCCGACTGGGAACTCCTCATGAAGGACCATGAGTGCACCGATGTTTTTGTAACTGGGGCTGGCGGCAATTTTTTCCCCCAATTAATTTTGAATAGTACCTAATATTAGAAACAGGACGATAATTTTGCAAACAAATTTTTATCAAGGAGTAGACTTCTTTAGACAGGACAAAACTATTGCTTCACGAAGTGGGAAGGGAAAACTCTCCACTACTGAACGATTGTTTCCAAGAACTTTCAAAACCTTACACATGATACCAACACTCTCTTTAAATAACCACATCAAAAATTTTCAAGCACAAGGACTTGTTGGAAAAAATCCAGAATAGTTTTTCAATGTCTTCAAACTGGAAGACTTGAAGCTATCCAAGGTGGGAATATCAGATGTCAAAATTCATAAGCACTTTTTCGCCCGTATTACAACAGAAACAGAAAAACGTGACAAGCTCATTCCTATTTTGCCACCTTGTTAACCAAAAATTGAGCAAAAGAATTGCTAAGTTCAGAAATTGAATCACAACTGGTGGATAATGATTGACATATGATTAGCAGCTGTATCATATTGAATACCTATTCCTACAATCAGACGATTTCAGTCCTCGTTGTAGTTATAACTCCTTAGCAGATTGAATGAGGTTTGTTAAACTCTGTTAGATGATCGATATATGCAATATGATAATCATCATCTTTTGTTTTACGCAATTTTCTTCAATATAACGGTTTGTGTGCGTGCGCACCACCTTCATCAGTTAATTCACTATTATACCAGGGGAGGACTGGGATGGGAAAACGGGGGCTCAAGCTTCCGAGAACGTGTTGTTTGTGACCAATAGACATTTTCGAGCGTATAGGTATAGTTACATAGCCAGTTACCAATGCAATCTCCAAATTTTTGAAAAATTGGGGGGCACTCTTCAAAAAAAAATGTGATCAATATTGCTTAAAAGATGACATAACTCTACAAGAAGGACTGCTAGTAGAGATATGTGGATTTTCAAAATCGGCTAAGCTCTTAGCAAACGTTATAAGTCCACATCATTTCAGACATTGTTAAGTGTACAGATCATTTATAACAGTCATATCTAGTACCTGCATGTGTGAAAACCCAGGTATATCTCGGGAACGGTACATACACCAAACCGATCAGCAGTGCAATGACTAGAGTATGCCAACTTCGCTCAAAGAGACAGGACGTTAGATGTTTCAGCAAACTGCTCAGCTGAAAAAAAAAGATGAAGGCTTCTACAACGCGATGACTGTCCCTTCTTTGCCAGCATGCTTGGTGATAGAAAAGGGGAGTAACACATAGTTAGGCAAATATTTTGTTGGAAATATCTTATGAACTTTTGGATTTGTATAAAACCGTGAAAAATCATGTTTCTTAATAAAAAATAATCCAAAATTCAGATTATCGCATGACTATAAAAAACTATAGCTACCCTTATATACCGTCAAGTTTGTATGGA
The DNA here is from genome assembly GCA_023653785.1 of Ophioderma brevispina. Classification (NCBI taxonomy): domain Eukaryota; kingdom Metazoa; phylum Echinodermata; class Ophiuroidea; order Amphilepidida; family Ophiodermatidae; genus Ophioderma; species Ophioderma brevispina. The sequence continues at coordinate 5,537 of JAMKCH010026198.1, forward strand.
AGGCTGAAAATGATGAAAAATAACTAATAAAGACAAAATGGCATATTTAGTCATTTCTCTCTGTACGGACACTTTCTGTAGCACGTAAGTTGAATTTTTATTATTGGGGGAGATCAGTCCCATCTGAAAACACAGGAAAATAGGTGGGTTCAGGGCCAACCTTAGGGCCCCTGTTGAGGTCCAGGGGAAAAGCCCCGGTGGGGTTCAAGGGGTGAGCCACAAAAATTTGGGTTTAATGCTTTTAACTGGCTTATGAGGCTAATTCTATTGCATGATTTTGTAAAATTTACTTGTAGCACAAGGAAACCATTAAAATTTAACCTATACTTTGCCAGCAATCCAGCCTGCAAGCGCCCTGACATTGAATTTTCGGAACCGACAGGCTAAGTCTCAACCGACGAAAATTCAAATATTGGAGGTGCACAGCCCAGCCTAACTCTGGATATGACATGTGGCCATAATGTCTGCTTTCAGATTCTCTTCGGAGGCACGTTGACTCTACATAACCAAACCGAGTACCCGGAGGACAAGATGCAACCAACTAACCCAGGGCAAACGGGGGGAGGCACAAGCCTAATTCAGTATAGCTAAGATTTACCTATTTTCTAGCAACGCTCACCAAAAAATGTCAAAAGAAATTACAGTAATATGAGTTGACAACACAAGCCAAGTTTGGGTGTTTTGATGTGGCTCGGTCATGGGTATTGCCATGACCCACATACGACCTCGATTCGTTCGTATCATACAAAAAAGTAAGAAAGAAATAACCCTTCCAGTGGAGTTGATTTCTTCAACTTCAGCACAGTTTTGGAATAAGAAAATATTCCTTGACAACATATAAAAAATTCAGAATTTTTCGTCAAGATTCGCTTTTAAGTGTTAAACCAATGGCGACATATGAATTTGGATTTCTTGGCCGCCCTCCCCTGGAAACTAACCTGGTACATCCTGGCTCCCACGTATGCAGCAGAAACCCCAGTATCAACAAAGGCTTTCATCACGCACAGTCTTAAGGCGAACATCTGTTAACAGGGCGACCCAATGCCCAGCACGCGAGAACTGCAAATCAAAAATAACATATAATGCGAAAAGCCAGAGAAGATGGGGTCTTAAAGATACATGAGATTTCCAGAAAGAAGGGCCCAATTTTTGTCGCAACCTGGTTTTTGCATATGGGAATGCTTTACCACGTTATTAGATCACACTTGAAGTGAATTAGCCAACTACGCCATCTATGAAATAAGGATGATGATTTAAGTACTTTCTGTCGTGTACGACAGAAAGTCACAGAATGGTTTTCGATCCCATCCTGACCCTACCCTGGCACACGATTGTGAATGGGCCAAGGTGACTGATGGGTCACCATGGTCGCATGAGGTCATCAAGGTCACCAAGGTCACATGGGTCACAAAGGCACAAGAAGTTCACAAAGTCACAATAAGTCACAAGGGTGACACAAGGTCACCGATATCATAGAGGTCCACCAAGGTCACATAGAGGGTCATTCACAGGGTCACTGAAGTCACCAAGGTCCACATGAGGTCTATCAAGGTCACAGGAAAGTCACCAAGGTCACCAAGTCACCAGGGTCACACAAAGGCACAAAAGGTCACACAAGGTCACCAAGGTCACATGAGGTCAACCCCGCCCCTGCGAATGCACCACACCTGCCCGACGAACCTACCCCAACGCACACCACTCCGACCCCACCCAGACGCACCACCCAACCCCTACCGATGCACCACTCGCCAATAACACCCCACCCCTTCCCCCCCCCAAACACCCCACCCTGCCCTCCTCCTCCTCAACCACTCCACCTGTCTCATCTCCAACACCCCACCCTGACCCCAATCCAATGATTCACACACAAGAGTATGGTAGGCATATAGTAATTTGTCATGTAGCAAAGGAAGGGATTTTGCAATATCCACTGTATCATTGTTAGCGACTTTCGCAATTACGCATAGTTAATTAGCTCTTGCTACCTAAGCCGCATGTATCAGGAACTTCAATAGCAAAGAAGGTGCGCACCATGAATGGGTTCCATGCAGAGTGAAGGAAAATTTTGCATATTCCGATGTTACCGTTTTTCAAAATATAGCGATTACACTGATTTTTTGCATATTAATTATCTCATTGCATATGTAATTGTTCTGAAATTATTGCCACAACATTCTAATTCAGGTGAGAACTCTTTAACCACGTCCTTCGCCACCAAAGTTACATCATTATAGGCCTACGGGAAACTCCAGATAACCTTGCGGGGAAAGGGTTAAGTTGACTACCACCGACCAAAATAATTGCGAATTAATACTTCATGGCTATATGCAACTAATGCAGCCAAAAGCACACGTCGATTCTGGCACCTCACTCTATCACCTACCAAGTGTGAATAAATCAGGATTAGAATTTAGCAGCAAAGCATTTCAAAAAAGTGTAACTGAATGTCCTGAAAAATATGCAAATAAGTAATTAAAAATTCATGACATGCAAATAATTGCAGCCAAAAGCTACACATAGTATTCGGTACTCACTCTATCATCCTATCAAGTTTGAAGTAAATCGGGAAAGCGTTTAGCCTGCAGAGCATTTTAAAAAAGGTTTTTAACCGAGCATACGGACGGACATACGGACAAAAGAATTTGCACTAGTATGTGCCTCCATTGAACAATGTCAGGCGACACAAAAATTGGGTGCTTCTGGAAATCTCCTCAGTCTCTTTAAAGAGACACAAGGACGTTTCCAGAAAGAAGTGCCCTCAAATTTTTTTTTGACCCCCAAGTTTTTTGCATATTTGAAAATGCTGAATATAATTAGATCACACATGAAGTAAATAAGGCGAATATGCCGTTTTTGTAATGTGTAAGATCATAAGATGATGATTTTGATTTTCGTTGTGCAAAATTGACAGTGCTGCTTTAGGGCGGCGTTCTCCTTTTGTGTCATTTTGAATTTGGAAAAAAATAAAACATATCTGAATGATACAGACCTATCCTCACTTTAGACTACTAGGAGTTAATGCAGTCCTCAATTCCATGACACAGTTCAGTAGCTTACATTCACCATTGTATTAGAAAATACACTTCTGGTTGTTGAGCATGATATTATGATAGCCGAAACAGAAGGTAAGTTATGTCAATGACATGATACAAGTACACCACTGAACGTGTCCTTGGTGGATGAGCATATGTAAACTCATAGTGACTACTCTGCCAAATTAAGGGGAATGTGTTGAATCTTTAGGTTATATCAATGATAGACAGTTTAAAGGTTGCAACGAGGAGATTCAACATAACAGGTGTCCCTAAAAAATTCAAAGTACTGATTTTTGCCGTTGATTTTTGTAGTATACCTCCTTGCAGATTGATGAGTTTTGTTAACTTTTAGATTGATCTATGTATGCCATATTATCATCCTCATCTTTTGTTTTACGCCATTTCGTTCTAATTGAACGGTGGGTGCGTCGCGCACACACCTTTCATCATTAATTTCACTAATTATATACCAGGGGAAACGAGGTCTCAGCTTCGAGACCTGTCGTTTGTGCCCATATACATTTTCGAGCTTAGTAGGTATAGTTTACTAGCCAGTTACCAATGCAATCTCCAAATTTTTGAAAAAATATGGGGGCACTCTTAAAAAAATGTGCTAAATTGCTTTTAAAGATGCCCATTACTCTACAATAAGACATGCTCAGAGAATATGGGGATTTCAACATCTGTAAGCTCTTTAGCCAACCGTTATAAGTCCGCACATAATTTCAAGACCTGGTTTAGTGTATCCAGATCATTTATAACAGGCATATATCTAGTACCTGCATGTGAAAACCCAGGTAATCCTCCCAGGACCGGTACATACACCAAACCGATCAGCAGTGCAATGACTAGAATATTGCCAACTTCTCTCAAAGAGAAGGACGTAGATGTTCAGGAAAAACAAATGCTCACTGGAAGATGACGGCTTCTACAGCGATGACTGTCCACTTCTTTGCCAGCCATAGCTTGTTGATAGAAAAGTGGGAGTACAAATATTTAGTCAAATATTTTGTTTAACTATCTTCTTGAACGTTTGGATTTGTATTAATAACCGTGCCCCACATGTTTCTTAAAAAAAATAATCCAAAATCAATTTTCGCAGACATAGTCTGAAACTATCGCTACCATTATACCCTTCAGTTGTACATGTAAGGCGAAAATAACCTAATAAAGACAAAATCATATATTTAGTCTTTCCGTACGGACACTTTCTGTAGCACGTAATTGAATTTTTATATATTGGTGGAGATCAGTCCCATCTGAAACAACAAAATGGTGGGGTTCAGGGCCCACCTAGGGCCCTTTGTGATGTCCAGGGGAAGCCCCAGGGGGGGTTCACGGGTGAGGCCACAAAAATCTTGGGTTTTATATGCTTTAACATGTCCTTCTGAGGGCTAATTCCTTGCATGATTTTTGTAACAGTTACTTGTAGCCAGTAACCATTAAACTTTAAACCTATACTTGCCAGCAATCCAGCCTGCCCAATCGGGCCATGGCCTGAATTCTTCTAGTGAAACGACAGGCTCATCTCAACCGACGAAATCAAATATTGGGGGGGACAGCCCCCAGCCTCCTCTGGCTATGACACTGTGGCCATAAGTCTGCTTTCAGCTTCTCTTCGGAGGCACGTTGCTCTACATAAACCAAACCCCAAGTACTCCTGAGACAATATGCCACCAACTAACCCAGGCGGTGGCGGCCCAGCCTCATTCATTATAGCTCAGATTATAGCAACTCAACCAAAAATGTCAAAAAGAAATTCCAGCAAAAAAAGTAATAATATTAAAAAAAACAAACCAATTTGGGTGTTTTGATGTGGTCGGTCGTGGGTGTTCCCATTACCCACATACGTCCTCGTTCTCGGTCGTTATTTCATACAAAACAATTAAGAAATAACCCTCCATTGGAGTTTTTTCTCAACTTCCACGTTTTGGAATAAGAAAATATTCCTTGACAACATATCAAAAATTTTCAGAATTTTCGATCAAGATTTCCGCTTTTACGTGTTAACTCAATGGCGACCTATGACATTTGGATTTCTTGGCCGCCCTCCCCTGCAACTAACCTTTGTACATCCGGGCTCCCACGATGCAGTCATGAAGCCCCCATATCAACACAAGGCTCATCACCACATCTTAATCGAACATCTGTTAACAGCGACACCATGCCCACACATGCGAGAACTGCAAATCAAAATAAACACATGCTAAAAAGCATAGAAGCTGGGTTTAAAGATACATGAGATTTCCAGAAAGAATGGCCCCAATCTTTTGTCGAACCCAGTTTTTTTTGCATATTTGGAATGCTTACCATGTATTATCACACCTGAAGTGAATTAGCCAAATCCGCCGTCTTTATGTAATAAGATGATGATTTAGTACTTTCTGCGTGCACGACAGAAATTCAAAGCATGGGTTTTCGCATCCCACCTGACCTACCCTGGCACACTGATTTGTGACTGGGCCAAAGGTGACATGATGTCACAAGGTCACATGAGGTCACAAGATGTCACCCAAGGTCACATGGGTCACAAGGTCACAAGAAGTCACAAAGGTCACATAAGTCACCATGGGGGGTGTGACACAAGTCACCGATTCACATGAGGTCACCAAGGTCACATGAGTCAGCAAGGTCACATGAAGTCACCAAGTTCACATGAGGTCATCAAGGCACATGCAGTCACCAATGTCACAAGTCCACCAGGTCACACAAAGGCACAAAGGTCACACACGGTCCCAAGGTCACATGAAGGTCACCCCGCCCCTCGCCGATGTCACCCACCCTTCCCCGACTAAAATGGTACTCTGTACTGTAGTTTTCCGGTACTTTTTGCCTACCTGAACAAACCCAATTTCCGGGCTATTTATTTGAACGAAACCGAAACAGGCCCTCAGTCGCCCATTTGATTAAAACGTTTATTCTGTGATCGTACCATTTTAACTCTAATGATAAAGCGTGTAATTCAATGGGTGCACTTGAGCCTGTTTTCGTTTCGTTTCGTCGAATATAAAAACATTTCCCCAGAGGGTACTCACCTTTATTTGGGTAGGTTATGTACGGCCGGGGTATGTACACCCAGATTTTAAAAAAATGAGGCCTCCGGGGAGCGGTTCTGAGACCAAAAAAATGGTGTCTACGGGAACTTGTTTCAAGAAATTAAAGCCACAATTTACCTCAATGTCCGCTACTTTTGATGTGGTTTCAAAGAAATAATGTTAAAATATGACTTGGACATCTAAAATTTGGGTCTCTGGAACTGAAATGGTCATTAAAATGGTGGTCCCTGGAACTGAGAAAGAGCCTGAAATCGAGTGTCCTTATGGGTAGGCACATACCCATCTACCTCCCAATGTGAGTACCCTCCCAGGCCAATTGTTGCAAGCAGGTTTTTGTAAACACGATCACTCTGGTACATTTCCCAGATTAACAATGAGCACCGTCATAATGGCATTATTGGGGCCGTTGATCACAGCTTGTGATTGCCACTGGTCTACAATAAAAATACACTCAGGTTGGTCAGAATTAACAAGCAATCATGAGAGACATCAATTATGTTTTTGGGATTTTTGTTTTCGTATCTGACCCATCGACCACTTGAATTGGTAAACCCTTCACGGAATAATTAAAGCTAGCACAGGTTTATTCCATTACGGTTCCAAATCATAGTGCATCAGAAAAATTGTCAGATTTGGTTAGTTTCCCTCTCCCATTTTTGTATAGGTTAAACCAAATACATTACACACAGCCTACCTACAATTAATCAAAACCCAATGTATTGTTTAAGGTTATTATTAATCAAATGGCCATCTCAAATGGCATCAGGTTTTTACCACCAGAAGGTGTAAATAACAATAACAGAAATAATTTTAAAGTAATTAACTTACGAATAGTTGTAACCACAGTGAAAAATAGCTGCACCCCCACTCCACGAAAACTGAGAGCAAAGGGGCATGGCTCGCGGTTGAAATATGTGCCCTTCAGCATAACCAGCCATCAGCAGGTTCCTAGAATTAATTAAGTAATTTTTGTGTTTGAAGTGATTTTAATCCATTAGTACATTTATGTCTTGACTAAGTAAATAAAACAAGGGTCACATCCTGTCAGTGAATTGTCAGTAGTCCCTTGTCTATAATGGTTTCTAGCAAAAGCTGACTATGGCTGGTATTCTGAAAGGGAGCTAACTTTAGACCAGGTTAAACCAGAGTTAGTCCTTACAATGAGTGGACCTTTTTTCCTTCCAACATCTCTAAAAATATCTATAACGGGTGAGAAAATTCTTATGGATGGGCGTTTTTACCTGTTACATTTAATTTCACATCATTTTGAATGAAAAAAGGTTCACTCATGCAGGACTAACCCTGGTTTTAAACCCAGTCTAAAGTTGACTCCCTTTTTAGAATACCAGCCAATGTGTAGGCAGTAGTTTCTTGGCCAGCCAAGTCCTGAACCCAGCATCTCAATATTATTTTTATAATCGGGTTTATAATTAACCTTTCATTCTAGCGGGCAGAACTCATAGCGTTTACAAGGTGGCGCACCCCTGGGAAGTACATAATTTTTTCGAATAATTTTTTCTAAAATTATAACAATTTATTCTAGCGTGTTCTCACGTCTAGTATGTGCCCATTTTCTTTAAAAATTATGATGTGTGTGAGTGAGTGGGGTGAGTGAGTGAGTAGTGGGTTAGTGAGTGGTGAGTAAGTGATGAGTGAGCGAGCGGCGGGCGGCGGGCGGGCAGTGGTCGAGGGAGTGGGTGGTGGGTGGGGGAGTAGTGGCTGGTGGGTGAGTGAGTGAGTGAGTGAGGAAGTGAGTGAGTGGTGTGTTAGTGGGTGAGTAAGTGAGTGAGTGAGTGGGTGGGTGGGTGGGTGGGTGGGTGAGACGGTTTAGTGAGTGAGTGGGTGAGTGATTGAGGGAGTGGAGGTAGGGAGGAGGGGAGGGAGGGAGGGAGGGTGGAGCGAGCAAAGAGAGAGGGTAAATATGTCTCGTATGTGCACAATTTTCTTGAAAAAGTATGAGTGTGGTGAGTGGTGTGTGAGTGAGTGAGTGGTGAGTGGGTGAGTGAGTGGATTGACGTGAGTGGTTGAGTGAGTGAGTTGTGTTAGTGGGTGAGTAAGTGAGTGAGTGAGTGCGTGGTGGGTTGGTTTGTGGGGGGTGGGTGAGACGGTTAGTGAGTGGGTGGGTGTTGAGGATTTAGTATTGCGTGAGTGGAGTGAGTGAGTGAGTGAGTGAGTGAGTGAAGTTAGGGAGGGAGGGATTTCTTGTCTTCTTTCTTTCGTTCTTTCTTCTGTCTTTCTTGCGTTCTTCTGTCGTTCTTTCTTTCTTTCTTCTCTTTTCTTTCGTTCTTCTTTCTTTCTTCTCTTTTGCTTTCGGGCGTTCGGTCTGGAGCTCGCCTAGAGAGTGTCCATATGTTAGGTAGTTCACATTTTCTTGAAAATTCTTATTGTTTGTGGTGACTTGTGTGAGTGACGTTCGTGTGGTGATTGTGTTGATTACTTGATTGTTTTATTGCTTTTTAATAAGTGATTGGTTAGTGAGTGGTTTAATCAGTGTATAGTGAGTTAGTGAGTTATTTAGTGATTGAGTGCTTGATTGATGAGTGATTGATTGATTGATGAGGATGGGCGGGCGGGCGGATGGGCGGGCGGATGGGCGGGCGGCAGTGGGCAGGTGGCGAGGGAGTTGGGGGTGGGTGGTGGGTGAGTAAGGTTCTTGTGTGGTGAGTGGTGAGTGGGTTGAGTGAGTTGAGTGAGTTAAGTGTAGTGTGAGTAAGTTGTGAGTGAGTGGGTTGGTTGTGTGTGGTTGTTTTTTTTTTTAACCAAATTTGATTATTGGTGGTGGGTGGGTGAGTGAGTGAGTTAGTGGAGTTAGTGAGTGAAGTGGATTGAGTAGTTAGTTATTTATTTATTTATTTATTGATTGAGTGATTTTTTGTTTGTGTAATTTTTTGTTGTGTTGGTTGGTTGTGGGTTCGTTAGTTAGTTAGTGCTAGTTTAGTTCGTGAGTGATTGGAGTGAGTGATTGATGTTCATTTATTAGTTCTCTTCTTTCGTTCTTTCGTTCTTTCTTTCTGTCGACTTCTTCTCTTTCTTCTTTCTTTCTTTCTTCTTTCGTTCTTTCTTATCTTTCTTTCTTTCTTCGTTCTTTCTTTCTTTCTTTCTAGTTCTTTCTTTCTTTCGTTCTTTATTTTCTTTTCTTTCTTTTCTTTCTTTTCTTTCTTTCTTTCTTTATGAGGTATTGGCGTTATCTATCGCTCAAGATAGCGGGTACCTCTTTTTGTAAATCACACGCTTATTACCTTAATCATCACCTGATGTCTTAGGTGACTAAACTCTCTTATTTTGGAATCCTTGACATGAAAATGGCTTGTTTGAGATTTCAAGTAATGGATAATTACTATGTATAAAGAACATTGTCCCTTTGAGTTTTAAATGTTACTCATGTGAAACTAATAAAATTTTATAATACTCATATAGCCAAAGAAGTTGAGATCTTTTTCAAGCGGGCATTTTTATTTTGATATTTTTCACCTCTTAATAAATCTTTGCATTGTCATTTGAAGATTTAATACTACACAAAATTTTGGTAGTTAAATCAAGAAATTCTTTCTTCCATATAACACTTGCAAGCAAATCAGCATGATAAAATTAGTTTTGTTTTTTTTTTAATAGTTGTATTTTTGGTGTTCGTTTTTGTTTTTTGGTGGTTGGAAAAAAAAATTATAGTTTTCCCCTCCTACATGCAAGCTCACTACAAAGACTCTTTGAAAGCTTGGAAAACTCTTTGTCTCACAAAACCATTGAGTAAATATGTGAAGTCCCTTTTGATATAATGCTATGGCAGCCATCCTGGATTTTGGAAAAAAAATTGCTATTGGCTGCATCTCACCAAACGCCCCCCTATTTTTTGGAGTCCTCTGTCACCGAATGCCCCTGGGTTTGGAAGCGCCAGCCTTAACACAATATCCATTCATATGGGATTAACCCCCCCCCAGAATGAAAAAGCATAGCACATAGCTATTTTTGTTGAGCACATCTGTGGAGAGACAAACCGTTTGGCATTACTTCTTTTTTGAGCTTATGTTCTTTTGATGTCAATTTTGCATAATACTTTTCATTACTTTACATTTTTTCAGTGTTTGAAAGTGTTTTACCAGAGAACATGGTGTTGTTTGATTGGAGGTGATACCATAATAGGCTGTTATTAAACCCCTTTTCAGCATGTCACCCAAGGACCCCTTTTGAAAATGTCACCCAAAGGTGAGAAGAGACCCCATATTTTTTGTGTTAATTTTACACTGCCCACCCAAAGACCCTATTTTGGGGATAAATTTTGAAATTTTCCAACCAAAGACCCCTGTTTTAGGAAAAAAAGTTTGCCAAGTTTTTCTAAAAACATCCAATCTTGCAAATTTGTCACCCGAAAATGCCCGATTTGGGGCATTTTTGGCTGTCTCTCACCCAAAGCCCCTATTTTTTCAGTCCCTCTGTCACCGAATGCCCCTGGGTTTGGAAGCGCCAGCCTTTTAACCCCCCATATCCATTTCAGATGTGATTACACCCCCCACCCCCACGAATTAAACATAGTACTACTTGGGTAGGGGGGCATATGTGAAGAAACGATACCGATGGCATGACTCCTTTATGAGCTCATGTTTCTTTGTGCAAGTTTGCATAATACTTATTTTACATTCCTTAAAATTATTTCAATTTTTGAAATGTCTTACCGATTAACTTTGTGTCGTCGTTGTTGTTGATTAATATCTCTGCCTATAGTACGGTAAATCCAGATCACCGAACAGGTCATAACCAGGTCAATACTGTTTTGCCCTGCAAAGGCTATACTGAAAATGTTTGGACAATTAATCGAGAAATATATGCTAAATTTTTAAAACCCATTGTATTGAGTACCCATGAAAATCAACATTTAGATTGCATTGAGCCACATACGCCATACATTTTCTTAGAATAGGAACAAACAATGTCCACTTAATTCTTGTCGAAGTTGAGTTTGGCATTACTTTATTGGCAATGTATATAGTAATGGTTTCCCAGTTGGTGCATATCTGTGCCAGTTTTTGTATTTCCCCCCCCAATATTTGATTTCGTCCGGTTGAGAGATGAGCCTATCAGTTCACTTTTAAGATTTCCAGTCATGGCACTTGCAGGCTGGATTGCCAGCAAAGTATAATTTAAGGTTCATGGTCCGCATGCAAAAGTAAATTTGACAAAATTGTGCAAGAATCTAGCCCTCAGAAGACATTTAAAGCAATAAAACTCAAAATTTTCAAGGTCCTCCTCCTCCCCGCCGGACCCTCACTAGGGGCACTAAGCGTAGGCTGACCCCTGGACCCCACCTGTTTTCTGTCCACTTTCAGGATTGTGAGACACTCGCTCCCATATTATATCCTGCTATGCCACTGTTAAGTGATAGAGCTGAGAACAACACAATTTTTAAATATGGAGTGATTTTTGTGCAAACAACAATTGAGAAGACGCAAAGTCATTTTTTATTTGGAAAAAAATGACTGCCTTGTGTTTCAACTATGGCAACACATGTTGCACTTATCAAGTCTGCAATAAAGATCGACAAGATAATATAATACATAGGCTATAGGACTTAGTTCCATGCGATGCAATATGTACAGTTGTGAGCGCTCTGTACATTGGACGGAAGGCTTAAACGCCCCTCCCGAAGGACGGGAATGCCTTCATGATCCTTTGCCAATTTCCAGTGACCATGATGGAAGCAGTATTCTGTATTAATCAATAGCTGGTATACAACTCAAGTCCAGAATTGCTAGTAACCGAATAAAATCCAGCAAGTGCCCACTGGGATTCGAACCCAGAATTTTTGGTAAATTTGCGCCACGCACAGGCAAGCACCCTAACTGCTACCCATCTAACAATCGGACGTTTTCTGAACGTTCCAAAATACGTTTCCAATTTGGGTTCTTTGTACGTTTTCGTAAAAAGTTTTTTGTCGTTTTTTTGTGGGGTTTGGACGTCCAAAAACGTTTTATTGGCCGTAGTTAAAAAACTTTTATAGACGTTTATAAAACCACTAAAACCTTTTTAAAAATGTTTCTAAAACGTTACGAGAACGTCCAAAACCTTTGTAATTAAATTTGGCTAATTAAACACTAATAATTAAAGAAAAAAAAGTAATCAGTACTAATCGGAGCGGTATATTGCAAGGAAATCTACATCACGATTCCACAAGTTCATTTAACAGACACAAATTACTCACCTTATTAGGAATTGAACCTAACCTTCCGCGTAGAAGACCAAACACTTAACCACTAGACCCGCTAGTGACTCATAAATTTTTTTTTTTTATGAAGGGAATTTCTATTTATAGAGCCTGGACGTGTACAAAGGTGGTTGTATCTTTTTTTTCAAAAGTGAGTGACCTATTAAGTAACCATTTCATTACCACTGAATTTCTACACCATCTGTGCTGACTATAATAGACTATAATAAACGTTATTGCGATTTGGTTTTTTTATATGTTGGTTTTTTTGAGTATTTTGCAAACGTTATTAGACATTTTATTACATTTGTAGAGTCATCCCATATATCGAAAACTAGGTTTACCCCTAACCGTATAATGTGACATGGACGTTTTAAAACGTTTTAAAATGTCTTATAGACGAAGAATGTAATAGACGAATGAAAACCTTGCCAAAAGTTTTAAAACTTGTTAACAAGGCTTATAATACGAATACGTATAGAAATCCAGAACCTAGCAAAACGATTTATAAACGTGTTACAAGCTCTTATAGACGAACTTGAAATGGACAATCCAAACCTAGCCCCAACGTTTTTAAAAATAGTTTATCAGTCTTAAAAATGACCAGATGAAACATGAATGAGAACCCTTCCACAACATTTTTAAAACGTTCTTTCAAGGTCTATAATACGAACGTAAAGACGAATTCTAGAACCTAACCAAAATGTGTGTGAAAAACATTTTGTGTTTGCACTGGGATTCGTCTTGGTAAAAAACGTTTGTACACGTTTTTTTTGGGACGTCATAGACTGTGCTTAATTTGCGGCAAATGTTAGTCAAAACTTCGACGTTTCTGTAACGTTTTTAACGTTTATTAAAGACGAAGACGTAGCGGACCTAATAAAAACCTTTTGTGAGCGTTTTATTGAAGACGAAGAACTAGCGGGTCCTAAAAAAACGTTTTGTGAACGTTATGAAAACGTTTTGTTTTTGCTGGGTAGGCCACCCTAACCTCTAGGCTAATTATTATACACATATAAAAATGATTATGGTTCTATTAAAGGCCACTATCAGTGATTTACCGACTCAGTCAAATACCTGAAATTTGGCAGGAATAGCTTAGAAGTGAAGGTTAAGTCTGTAGAATTTCGTAAGTTACTTCTTTCAACTGAAAAATTGACAGAACATGAAGAAAACAACAGTGTTCAAGATACGAATCCCATTCAATCGTGTTGTAGGTAATTGTCAGAACGGACACTAATGACTAAAATGTCCGATTTTAATTTGTCCTTATTTTAGGTTACCTTTGCTCCTTTTCTTCTTGCTTCTGGGCCTATCATTTGCAGGGTATGTTAGTACACCTATACTTGTTACATACAAGCAAAAATCTGATTTTTGATATTTTTTTCCCGATTTTCTGATTTAGCAATCAACTGATAGTGTCTTTAAAGGTGCAATGAGAATTCAAGCCATCCATATTTTCTGTGATATGTAGTGATTTCATATAGATTAGACGTTCAATAGAAATCTCTACTTTTTTATTTGCCGGGTTGCAGAAATAGCTTTAAACTGCAAACACAAATGCTATTTGTAGATCGCTAATATTTCAATAAAAACATATGCTGAATTTTGTATTTGCTTCCTATACAAATTGAAATTTCACAATTTCTGTTCCAAAGAAACGGTCTCTCAGCTAATCCGTACAGATGGGGAATAATTTTTTATATAAAGCTTTACACCAGAATTTTAACATTTTTAAAAATGTTTCAAATTTTTTCGGGACAACCTGTTATTTGAATCTCTCGTTTGCACCTTTAATTCTAACTTCTCGAGAACAGTTTGGATGGTATAAAAATCACAAAAAATAAAAACTTCAAAAATTAAACATTTCTTGATCGGATTTAAACCCAACGATAGCCCTGAAGCAGACTTAGAGATTATAGGTTTACAGCAATTTTTTAATTACAGTCGGCAAATATGCCTATCATTTCTCAGAGGCACAAAGTGTGCCAAATCCAAATAGGATGATATAAACTGGTGTTTCTGTAAGCCTGACCGATTACCTGACCTCTTCTTCTGACTACGATGAATTCAACAACCTTTACAGCTTTATTCATTAAAGCTGTCACTGGCACAGTTTCATAAAATATGAAATTTCTTAAATTTGTTACAAATGATAAGCTAGGCCATTGGAAGAATTGAGAACATTTACACATAATATAACATACCCAAAAGCAGATAGGACATTAATAAGAGGCTAGATATCCATGTTTTGCTGTACCTTATCAACAAATTGTCTATTACATGAATACATAGACTCGTACTCATTGAATATTAACACCACAAAGGTCACAGACCGGTCAACAAGGTGCATGCCGTGAGAATCAACTCTGGCGTGTGTTTCTGTTGACACCCCGTTTCCACGTCCTTCTCTAGTGACAATTAATTATAAACAAATCATTCTGTTTTGTACCCCTAAGCGCGCTGTTTGGGCTTAATAATTCGGTGAGGGCTTAATGTAATAAAAGCTTATTGATACCCCTGCAAAAATATCAATTTTGAAAAATCTAGAGGCGCACTATTTTTTCAATGTGCTAGTTGTCCTCGTTTAGTTTTGTTTAATTCATGTGTCAGGGAAGGTGATAAGGTAACCCTAGTCATTTACAAGGGTGGATCCATTATTTGAAAACGTCAAAATACCCGGGAAGGCTTAAGGCTGAAAATTATCGGAGGTGCGCACCGCCCCCTCCCCCTAGACCGCGCCTGGTTACGGAAACACTAAGTAAAACGTTTATAAATAACCAATGAAATCGGGTAGTAATTTGTCATGTTAAAAAAACACTCAAGCCCCTTTTTGAACACAACTAAAAATTTTCTCTACGCATTGGAATTAAAATATAGTTTCGAACATACTGGGGGTTGTTATTTTGTAATCCTAGAGGGGCCATCTTGGTAATTATGAAATGGTAATATGAGAACTTTAGCTTACTTTTGCAAAAGGACACATGTAATTTCACATCTTGCACCGATGGTACTTCACTTCATTCCCGTTGTGTAACTTGATGCATAACAATAAGCATGTAAACCAGTGCGTAACCAGAGGGGGGGGCAACTGCCGCCCCTGTGGGGAATCTTGCCCCCCCCCTTGCCCCCCTAAAAATTCCGTGGATTTTTTCTGCACATGTGTCATTGACATAAAGCCAAACACATCCTATACTATTATACGATACTAAGAAATGTGAATCTATGCTAATGTGCTTGTTTTTTTGTTGCATAAAGTTACGGGAACGCATTGTAGAATTGCATAAAATGGCCTATTTACTCTCCGATTACCGGTTACAGTATGTTGCCACCCCCCCCCCTTCAGAATTTCGATCCGACTGTGAAAAAAATTGGGGCTACCTGGCGAGCGTAGCGGAGCCGGAAAATTTGGCGCCCATGAGCTTGCCCCCAACTGAAAATGGTTTGTGCCCCCCTGAAAAAAAAGCTGGGTTACGCCACTGGTGTAAACCATAAATGCGTGACAAAAGTTTAATAAGCCAAAGCTTGAAGTGCTATATTTCATCGCCCTGAATTACGCTTGTATTGTGCACACCAACTTTGTACACTCGCGATAAAAGCTGTGGCTTACTGCAATTCGCATGTTTAAGGACCCGGGTTTAAGACTTGCATTGAATATAAGCTATGATGTCATCTCCTTAGGTCAGGGTGGACGAAAGTATACTTATAATTATGATCTTTTAAAATACGTACTAAACCACATGATGTTTGTGTTTTTTTTAGGGTGGTGGCATGGAGTCCAGGATGTAATCCCAGCGATATGACCAAGTTTTCGTTATCCCGCCCTAAGAACCATCACATTGGGTAATGGGGGGGGAAAAGAAAGAACAAATGCAGAAATGATCCAACGGGAATCAGCAATGGGATTACTTCCGATGTTAAATTGGCCATCCTGCAAGACTTTTCTCTCAAATATTTGAAGGGACATTTTACCAATCCAAAAAGCCTGTTGCCCCAATTATTTTATATTTTTGTGTCATCTGAAACCATTAGCCTAAGTATAGCATATTGCCTTGTGTGTCTGATGTGACCAAGCAAAATTTGATCATCTCTGCAGGAAAGAATTTGCAGTTTTTACAGTATGTAGTTTGTCTTTTCAGTCATAAAATGATATATTAATGAAAGGCATTAAACACCAAGGCCAAGATTGGAATCAACTGAAAATGTTGTGAATAAAAACTTTCTCAAAAGATAATTCCTAGGGAACCATTATTAAACACAGTGCTAAGATGATTAAAATGCACATTTAAAGACAATGAATAGGGCACCCCAAATTTTCCAAAAATTTTGAGTTTTTATAACGCGTGGCATTGGTGACTGGCTAGTAAAAAATATACCTGTGAATGTAAGCTTGAAAATGTCTGTATTGAAACCAATTATGAATTTTGTAATTAGAAATTGAATATCGTGCACGCCAGAAACTACTAAATCGTATCTTATTAAATTTAAATAAGGCGTATTTGGTTATTCACTTCAGTTGTGATCTAGCAATGGTAAGGCATAGATATGTAAAAACCCGGGGTTTGGTTCGAGAAAAATTGGGGGGGGGGCGCTCTTCTTGGGAAAATATCCTTCATGTCTTCCTGTAAATGTAGGGGGGCACCCTTACGCATATCGAACGGTTAAACAGAGACTTGACTAAAGCCTAGGCCTGGTCACGAATATTCAAATCTAAATGACCGTTATTGTAATTACACTATTTGCGCGGGTTATCCACTAACCCCGACGATTTTGAAGTCAATAATTTTTTGCTTTAATTATCATATATTACTAATATCTTTTGAACAAAGGTTTTAAGGATGAGTTGTTTTAATGACACTGAGACAGACTGGCATAGTAAATGCACGTAAGCAGTTCCCCAAATTACCATTGGACATCCCCAATGCCCAATCGAGCAGATGTCCTACCCCCCCTGGCTTCACATTTGAATGAAGTACAGAACATCACGAACAAGTTTTGGCAACACTACTGATGGAGGTCGACGGCTGATTATAATCACTTCTATTACTTTCTTGCAATGGGGCATATTGTTTTTAAACCTGTTTCTCATTTCCATCTCAACTTCCCTAATACTACTATTTTTACCTCTCTCGGGGGCGTTTTGTTGATTTTTTTTTCAATTCCAACCTAATTGAACAAAGAAAGACAATCTGACAAATGAACCTTTTAGCTCAAACAAATCAATGGATTTACTTACCACAATTTTACACAGAAGTGTAGTTCACCTTGATTTGTGCAGCATCCTGTGCCATGTAGTGCGGGGATTGACATTGTACTGTAATCTTCCCTGAGACTTTTAACTTTTTCGCCCTTCACCTATTCTTCTTTTTCTTTTTGCTGCCGGAAATAAAACAAACGTGTCGATCAAGTAATTCAGTCAGTATAAGCACCGATAACTTACATCTCATCATTATCAGGGACAGGGCTGGGGGGGCTATCATCAGCAGAGGAATGGGGTGTTATTCTGGGGTAATGACCCAAAATGGCAGTATGGGTATGTTCCGACAGTCAAGACCCCCGGATCACATCCCTCCTGCAGTTCTTCAGCAGTGGCGGCAGTGGAGGGTGAGTGGGGGGGGGCGATTTTCACCTAATTTGTTTCTGTCCCCTGTTGTCCTCCCCCTCCTCATTTGCTTCCCCTGGCCATAAAGAAGTAAAAATGACCTGATTTTTGGGAAGTTTTGTCCCCACCAGAATTTCACTGTTTGTGCCCCCCTCCAATTTGCCTCCCCACCCCCCAGAAGAAATCTGGCACCGCCACTGTTTCTTCAGCCCCTCCCAAAATTTTAGCCCATAGCACTAACATTTATAGTTTTTGGGCAAATTCTGCTAGTAGTTCTGCTCCACACTCTACTTTGGCCCAAAATTAGTTTTCCCATCCCATAAAATTGGTAACATAAATCAGTTCTATAGACCCTACTTCCCTACCTCACTATAATTTCAATATGAAGTGCTTAACAAACCTTCAGGAACAATGAAATTGCATATATTCTCACAACTTTTAAGATATCATATTAAGTCCGTTATGTTTTATAGACACATTACCATAACTCAGAGTATATGTAGCATCTAACCTCCGAACACCCTGTATAGAGAATGCTCAATAAATAAATAAATAGTTTTAACCTTATGGGTTCTACGTTATAGCCACAATACACTGACTTCCATTGTTTCTGCCAATGGATGATGTGTGATAGTGAAGTTCACATGATTGAAGATGTAGTAGTTTTTCTTTTCCACCATAAGCTGACTAAAGATGGCAATAAAAAGAAGGTCAGGTTTACTTTTGAGGGCCATTGCCCAATCACTAAATTATGAGCCTCATCCCCAGAACATCAAAATTTTATATCATGCGGTGCAGCCCATATGATATACTGTGTTTTCTTGATTCCAGACTTCTTCTTTCATTCTTTGTCCTTGCTTCAAAATGCTACTAGTGCCAAAACACTTGGTCAGATTTCACCAGAATTGGCCACAGAACCCCCGACCCAAGCTTCATAAGGGTTGTAGACCCATTTTGACCATGGGGTCACGTAGGGTCAATAGTGGTCACTGTCACTCTAACACCCTTTATCCTGCTTCTCCCGCAGTGTCGTATTGTGTACACAGATTTTGGAATCTAAAGTCATTTGGGTGTGAAAAAGGGGCAGTTCTTTCTACCCCTCTTAATCTTTCAAAATGTTACTTTGGCCAGACGTTGGGTCAGAATAGCCTAACCCCCGACCCAAGTGCCAGGAGGGTTTTCACGATTTGGGGTCAAAGGTCAAGTTGTGCATACCTCCTTTTTTTGCTGTTTCCTGCCACAAATCAAATGCTATAATCAGCCAGACTTGTTCAAAGAACTGCGACACCAAGGTCCATGGTGTTATCACAGATTGGGGTCAAGTGTCACACAGGTTCATAAGGTCAAGTCGCTCTTAACCATCCTTTTTGCTGTTTCTGCTGGGCCGTAAACAATGCCTATTTAGATCACTAAACTTGGTCGAATAACCGGCTGCCCAAGGCCTGTCTGGGGTGTTCCGCAGATTTTGGGGTCCAAGGTCACATGGGTCATTAAAGGTCGTTCTTTGACAATCTACAAAACTTTCTCACTCACAATATCAATTACTATAATCACCAGACTTGGTCAGAAGAACTGACCTAAGGCCCATATAATGTGTACATAAATTGGGGCAGAGGTCACATGGTCAGCAAGTAGTCACCACAAATCTTTTTTCTAGTACCGGCAGTGGTTGGTCCACAATTTTGGTATCTATAGAAAGGATACTATTTTTCTCATTTACCTGGCGAAATCTTAGGGCTAAGGATATTTGGATTAGAAGTGTGACCATGTCCCTTTTGGGTTGACAAATAATTAATTTTACACAGTACTTTTAATGGGCTTTGAAAATCCATTTTTAGTCTCACATCCAAAAGGATTGAAATACTGGCACAAAACTTTACAGAAGGGGTTTTGGGGGGAAGCCATTCTATCAAGATTAAAACTTTAATACTTTTATCGCACCATCCTCCTTTAAAGGTGCAACAAGGATTTCACATGTCAGGTGTCCCGAAAAAAATGAAAGTACTTGAATATTTTGTCCCTGATGTAAGCTTTCCACAAAAAATTTCCCATCTGAAAGGATTGAAGCTGATAAACGTTTCTTCGGTACAAAAATTGTGAAATTTCGAATAGGAGCAATTACAAAATCAGCCTATGGTTTTATATGAATATAAGCCAATCTAACTTGCCTTTTTTCTCTCTTTTAAGACATTTCTGTAGCCAAATACAAGGTAAGAAATCTATTGAGTGTGCATATTTTGAGGGGCAGCATATATCAAATAGTTTAATTGGCAATTAGGCCTATGTTGCTTCACTGTTATATTGGCACCAGGGCAAGTTTGACATGGGGGTAAGAACACCCCCCCCCTCCCAGTGACCCTCAAGAAAAGAAAAAAGGAAGGAAAAGCAAAAAAGAGAAAAATTTTTAATTTTTCTTTTTTTATAAATAAAAAGAAGAAGTATGGCCGGAAATAGTAGAAATAAGAAGTACAACATTGTAAAATGCATTCGTAATCTCTGAAAAAAAAAAAAAAAAGAAAAAGAAGATACCATTTAATTTTTATTGATTTCAGTGAAAGTTGTACCTGTGATGGAGATTTTTTAGTATACTAGATTCTCATCAAATTGCACAGGGGATCGATGCAGATCACCTACCAAGAATGTTCCGAAGGTTTAATTGACAAACAAGTGCAAAAAGAACAACCCAGCAAACCTTGTTTTTGAACTTGCCACTGACTATCGTACTTGTCCCCATAGAACACCGTGCTTTGACTTTCATCGTGCAAGTACAGAAAGTACTAAATCACATATATTACATAAAACGGCGTGTTCGGCTATTCACTTCAGGTGTGATCTAATACATTGAAAAACATTCCAAATATGCAAAAAAACCCGGTTCGAAAAAATTGGGGGCGCTTCAATTCTGGAAATCTCCTCATGATTTAACCAAAGTATAATGATGCGTTTTTCCATGGGGGTGACACACAAGTGTAACTTACATCAATGACACAGACCATCTCTGCGTCTACCCTGTTTATTCCACAAAGCAACCAACAGGAAATCCCTGGCTACGTAAGTCTGGCGCCTTCAACCTCAAGCACCATGATACTGGCATCATTGTCAACGATCCTGTGATGCAAAAACATTTTTTTTTGGAAATAGGTTTTTTTTTAATATTATAGTTTTTTTGTTTTTTTGACTTTTTTTATTTTGTGATATTGGATGTGACCAATTTTAATTATAATTTTGATTGGTATGGTGATAGAATATAAAAATTATTACCAATAAACCCACTTTTGGTATAATAACATACCAACCTTTAGATTGTTCAGGTTTAGGCGGGTGCAGATGCATACCAAGCAACATGCCTACTTTCCACATCTGCAAGAGGTACCTATGGGATGCATGCTTCGTGTGGAAAGTTAGGCATTATGTCTCTTATGCATCTGCACCCTCACAAACCTGAAAACTAAAGTCGTTAGTAATGTGCTAGACAAATGAGTAATTACATATTAGGTGATCAAGATCTTGTCACTTGGTGCCCAAGGATAGGACCCCAAGACAAGAAAGCCACTTGTCTGAGAATTTTATACCGCAAGCCTGTGTTACAGAGCCTTGTACTGTATTACTCCATGAACATAATTACCCCCCCCCGCTTCTTTCTGCTTCTGGAAAATGTCCCTCATTCCGCTTTATTGATATGCCAAATTGTCAATTGAAAACAGGAATGTTTATGACCTGTAGAAAAATTTATAAATTATGGCCATTTTGCTTTAGAACATATTTTTGAACACTTAGTACTCCTTATCCTCGCACTCTTCAACAGGGGAGGCCTCCAGAATCGGAAAGACAGGGGCGAAAAGCAGAGTTAAAAATTGGTGTTAGAACCTGACACATTGAACTGGTTCACATAACTCTTTCGTGGGGTACACATGTATTGTAGCTAGAACGTCTACTAAAGCAGTCTTGTGGCTCAGTTGGTTAGAGCGGCGTCACTAGTATACGGATGTCGCGGTTCAATTCTGGCCCAGCGCATATGGGTTTTTTCAATCACTTGTGTGCGCGGCATCTCCAGGAAAGATTAATCAATATCCATCCTTGTCTACCTTGAGAACTAAGTAGTTCAATTTCAAAAAAGTTCTGAAGATAATAAAAAAATAACTTAGGTCGGGACAATGCTTTTAAAGCACGTGTTCATATGTTTGTATGCTTTAAAACATCTCTTTTTGCATTTTTTTTTGCATAACACTAACTAATGAAATCACATTTAAGCGCTGAAGAATTTGTTTTTTAATAAAAAATAAAAGACTGGATCACCTTTTTTAGTTTTGTTCCCAAAACTGGCAAAAAACATGTTTTTTCCATGGGCAAACAACTGCAAACCCCTGAGTGACTTGTCATAGGGCAACAGCAAATCAGCATGTAAAATTTAAGTTTATTCTTGGGCTGTAAATTACCGTAAATCCTTATTTTTCAAAACAAGTAAAAATTGGCAAAAAGAAAAAAATAATAACTAGATCAGACTGAATCGCCTGAGCAAAGTTGATTTAGCCAAGTGGGTTTCTTGCAAATACTCACCACATTTAAAACTCCACAAAAGGCCCTGGTACCAACTTCAGATTTCAATCCATCCCCCAATATATCAACATAAAATGCCACATCCCAAACTTTGCCATAGCTAATCCTTCCATACTCTGGCAGATCCAACCACATATTTGTTTTCCTTTTAAAAATGACTCACCCCCTTCAAAGTACAAACCTCCGCATACCACCAATTCAATATATAACAACCAGCAGCAGGAGAAAAAAGGTAATATACAACGACCAATGCTGTCAAATATCCCTCTTAACTCTTCCAACTCTTAACTCTTCCAACTCTTAAAGGGACATAATGGCATTAAAAAATGAAAATTGACATAATCATGCATGATGAAAAGGACCCTTACTGAATCCTTACAATGGTTTAAAAACTATTTGGATGTTTCATTCTGGAAAAAACATGAAGAGGTATCCGGGGGAGCGGGAGGTGTGCAAGCTTGTGCAATTCTGGAACAGAAAAGATCAATTCAAGAGACATTCAGACCGGGATTCAGGCATTGTACTTTAGGTATGTAGTCAGAATTGATCTGGCAAGTGAAAGATGGATTAGCCGGGAATACACATAATAGCAATGGTCTGTGAGGCGAGGACAACGTGCTTTTCAAGTTCGGTAAATGCTGGCATAATGTTAGCATCATTGTTCCAGAAATTGCCCACAAACTGCTCACTCCCCCCAGAACTCGTCCTTTTTTACTGTTTTACAGAAGTGAAACATCCAAATTGTTTTGCAACTCGTGGAAGTGATTTCCGTAAAGTGTCGGTTTTCTTTCATTATGTCAATTTTTTTTCATGCCATTTATCCCTTTAACTCTTCTAACTCTTACTTTTTCAACTCTCTGGATGTGATATCTCACCATATTTGAACACTCCAAATATCACCCCATGCCTGTATGCCTGCAATTATGACAGCCCACCAGTGCTGAAACTAGTTTTTTGTGTAATTTTTATTCCATCTTATATATAGGATAACAAGAAAATTGTTCGTTGATTCTTCCCATGCGGCTGATAGTTACATGATTGCCTTCCTTCAAGTGCTAATGAACCCTTGTAGGCCAGTCAAATAGAATGAATGCTGCCTAACCCAACACTAATTTGCAACAGAATCATTCCAACAGAATTGATTGAGAATACCTTTAAACACATCTCAAAAGTCTATTTCTAAATCAAAGGAGTGGAACCTATATTTTTAAGGGGGTAGGTATACGGGGTCAAAATATGAAAAGTATCAAAACGCTTCAAAAAAACAAAAAAAAAAAAAAAACAAACAAAAAACCAAAAAAAAAAAAAAAAAAACAAAAAAAAAAACAAAGAAAAAAGTATGCCAACGTGTCGTTACATTACCATGATTAAAAAAAGGTCAATAGTTTGCCATATTTGCAGGTTCTAGTTTTCATTATTTATGAGTCAAAATAGGTTCAAGTTCACATGGGGGTAAATTTTCAGATATATCCGTTCGTTTTATAAAAATGGTGTCAAATTGGTTCGTCTAATGGTACATACCCCTAAAAGTATACTGGTTGCACCATCTATAATATTCGTTGCATAATTGGAACGCAAAATGTGACTGGGGCTACACAGGGTCTATGGGAGGACTGTCCATAGCATCTGTAATTCTTATATAGAAAGTTTCCAACAAGAATCTATTGACATTTCCTATCTAGTGGGACAAATTTAACAGTTTACAACCAGTCCTATCAAAATCGGACCATTCTATGATTTTACCGCCAGGATGACCTTGAACCTTATGAGCCTATTGTACTAAAACTATACTGCGTAGATAGGGCAAACTATACCTTTTTTTTAAACCTTAGTATAGCCCAATTAAATTGGTAATCATTTAAACATTCGAACACTTCTAATTTTTAACCCCTGTACAACTTGCCCCTATTCTACATGTGCCACTAGGTTATTTTGGTAGAACTTTTAAGTATATTATTTTTGGACTAGTTCAGAGTATATTAACACAATCACACAAATTGTTTCTTGTTCAATTTGTGTGGGGTCAATCATACAATTATTGAGACTATTGTGTTTGGGGTCCTTCATATCATATGTTCTTCTTGGCATACGTTGAGGCCATTCTTTTATCTTTACCAAATACAACTTGTATGGAGGATGAATTGATGCGCTCCCAAATACCACTTGTCCTAGATTTCCCCACAGGGCTTGTCTCGTCCGTTAGTTTTGGCAAAAATCACCTGGAGGTGATCAAAGCTAACATGTCTTTCGATGGTTTTTGAGGGCAAAAAGGCCCCATCTGCAATGCTGCCACATGTTAAATTTGGCAGGTATAACACAAATAAGACCAACTGAGAATGGCATCTATTGCAGATGGGGCCTTCTTGCGTTAAACCCTTGATTTGTTTGTTGACAATTTCCATAAAAAGATCTGTAATAGATTTTCAATACTGACTTCGTAACAGTTGCAACCTAATAAACTTTTAAACTATAAACAACACTATTAATTGTCCACAATATATATAATATTGGAATGGATTTGAGTACAATAAAGAAATATATGCTCGCGCGAGCTAGAAAAATACTATTCTTGTATCATACGAAACAAGCCAGTCATTATTATTATTATTATTTAAATATCAGACTGACTCAAACCAAACCTTGCGTTGAACAGTGTTGTACTCCAAAAGTCAATAAGGTCGTTCTCAATAAAATGCCTGGATGCGATACAATAATTGTATTACATCTGGGGACTTTTACTGAAACTGATTTCTTTGTCACCACTCGGAAGCCTGGTTAATAATAAGTATTATATTCCACATGACAGCCTTCAGAATGACACATGACACCTTATCTGACAGCCTCCAATGACCCATGACATCCCTCCAAATTAACACACGACAGCCTTCAAATGACACATGACACCTCCAATGACATATGACAGCCTCCAAATGACACATTACAGCTTCAAAGACACATGAGCAGCCTTACAATTACAGCCTCCAAATGGCACATGACAGCCTTCCAAGTCACACATAACAACCTCCAAATGACACATGACAGCCTTCAAATGACACTGAACAGCCTTCAAATGACACATGGCAGCCTCCAAATGACACATGACGCCTTCAGTGGACACCTGATAGCCTCCAAATGACACATGACAGCCTTCAAATGACACATGACCGCCTTCAAATGCACTGGCAGCCTCTCAAATGACACATTACAGCCTTCAATGACACATGACAGCCTCCAAAATGACCATACAGCCTCCAAATGACACATGGACGCCTCCAAATGACACATGACAGCCTTCAAGTGAGCCATGACGCCTCCAAAATGACCATGACAGCTTCAAAGGACACATTACAAGCCTCCAAATGACCCTGACAGCCTCAAGTGACACAACAGCCCGCCAAATGACACATGACAGCCTTCAAATGACACATGAACAGCCTTCCAAATGACACATGACCCCTCCAAGTGACACATGACAGTCCCCTCCAAATGACACCTGGCACCTCAGTGACCCATCGCAGCCTCCAAATGACACATACAGCCCCAATTGACACATGACGCCTTCATAATGACACATGGCAGCCATTCAAATACACATGTCCGGCCTTCACATGACACTGACAGCCTCCAAATGACACAGCCAGCCTTCAGTGAGCACATACAGCCTCCAATATGAACACATGACAGCCTCCAACCTGATGTTTGGATCCACCAACAAACAGCAACAAAGAACTAATATGCCTTTCTTAATAGCGGGTATTTCTATTTACTACTTTCTTCTGTTTATAATCCCCTTAAAGTAACATCACTCAAGTTTTCAAAAAGTATTTTTTTAGACTTTATACAACTCAGAAGTACAACTTCAACAACTGGGATCATGATGTCAACCAAAAAGGTCCCAAAGTTTCATATCCATTTTTACAGCGCTTAGCTCCTTTGTTGTAGCGCTTTAGAAGTGACCTTTTTAATTGGGTTTGCTGTAAGTTATGGCTAGTTCTTGTAACTCTATTTTGCGTCAAAACCTAAAAAATTCTAAATAACTGGACTTGTTTCATGGTTTTGTGGGTGCGTGTTGCATATGGGATACGACAAAGTTTCAAGGAGAGAAGAGCAGAGAGAGAGTAGAGACGTAAAAACCTGTAAAAAAAAAAATACGTACAGTCCTAGGTCCCTGTAAACGGAGAAGTCCGCACCGACTTCAAATTAGCCCATATAGTTTGATATCGCTCTGTAAAAAGACGGATAATGTATGGAAAGCGGTATTCTGCTGCGGATGAAATTGTAAATAGACCCTATGCATTACGACATCATACCCAATGGGTTCTATACAATCCGTGAAAATACAATATAATGACCACCTGCACAAGTCAATACTCTGGAATTCAGCTATATGGCCTACATTATGGGGACTAGCTGCCTATTGCACAGGTCAATAAATGACGAGCGATACGAGATTAGTTATGTAATGGCACCTGAGTTTACAATCAACACGATCAATACACTGGTTTCATACCTCTAAATGAAGAATTAATGAAGTGGCAATTTCCTGCTTCATTATTGAAAGGCAAAGGATTTAATTTCTTAAAACCAAGTTGTTTGAAATATTTCCTGGGGGGGGGGGGCCCCATTCCCCAGTTTCCATTATGGCCGAGACAATTATAGCCCTTTTGAATACCATTTCACTTGTATTTTCCCGCACGTTTACGCTTGTTTACGCTGTCGGTGCGCCAATTGCTCCATGGTTTTCTGTTGGTGAGACTTCCCTGCGATTGGCTGACCCGCAACATTTTCGCTTAAAGTGACAGGAGATGAGATTTTTTTAGGATATGAATTCTCTCAAATTTCACTGGCATCCGTTGAGACCACCTACCGAGAACATTTGGAAGGTTTATTGGGCAAACAGGTGCAAAAGATCTCGAACTTCTTGACAAAGCGAAAACAGAGAGTTGTTGTGGATGGTGACCATTCACCATGGGTGCAGGTTAGATCGGGCGTCCCCCAAGGTACCGTCCTCGGCCCATTATTATTCTTGGCATATATAAACGACCTCCCGGAAAACATCTCATCGGATTTTCGTTTATTTGCCGATAATTGTGTTTTGGCTCGACCCATCCCAACAACTCTGATGTTTTCCGGTTGCAGGCTGACCTTTATATGTAACATCATAGCAAAATGCATGCAAATGAAAATTCAACCCAAAAAATGCTTTGTTCATAACTTAACTCATTCTAGATCTACATCATCTCATACACACTTGTCCAACAATTTAGATTACACAGATTCCGCACCATACTTGGTAGTTCCCATATCAAAAAGAATCTCAATGGGACTACCAGTCAACCTGCATTCTGTCCCAAAGCCAGAGAGTTCTCAATCTTTTTGCGCAAGAACTGACACTTCATGTCCCACTGCAGCTTAAATCAACAGCGTACAAAACCTTGTTAGGCCCTCACATGGAATATCAAAAAGCCATATGGGACCCCCATACTACCGAACTCACACATAAAATGGAGCTGGTACAACATAGGGCCGCCAGATTTGTATGCAGAAACTACGACAGGAAAAGCAGTGTAACAAAAATGCTGGGCTGATCTTTACTGGGAGAACTTAAGCCACCGTATACAAGCTGCAAGATTAACTCTTTTATACAAAGTGTCATCCTGACCAGTCGCCATACCATCGTCAAGTACTCATTAAGATTGATATTGCATAATGTTTACCTGGTTTTTGTACCATCGTCTATATCTGTTTGCGAAAATTAAAGATAATTTATTACCTAATTATTAACCTTGAATGATGTATCATTATGCACATGAAATATCTCAGGGTCCCATCTCTAGACATTAATGCGGTGTCGTCGCCACAGGATGAACATTATAATGCCTTCCCTAGGTGTTCAACAAAGCTTAAATGTAGCTCACTCTTTTTATTTTATACTTGAATAACCTTTCATCGGTCCCATGAAAACAACATTGTTCAATGATACGCTTCTCATGTCAAAATAACGTGAATAAATCAGTAAAAAATATTAATAGTTTATTTCCTTTATTTATCATACGGCCGATAGACACAATTTCGTGGGCACTACATAAGCATTTCTTATCTATGCATTCGGACTATTGTTTTACCTGCAATACCAACTAGTTAGAAGTATTATACTTAAAAACAAAATTAACTTCAAATTTGCCTCCACTAAATATCAGTTTGTTGATCAAATCCGTTATTTAGAATCAACCCCACACTTGTTCAAAATAAACGTAAAAAACAGGATTTGACTGGCAGCTGAGACTCCAACGTATAGAACAAATAACAGGAGTCGTAAAAATACGAAACCTTGCAGGGAAACGTAAAATAACCGGCGTCAAATCTCAGCTTCAACGTTAGTGTTTGGTTTTTGACTTGTTTGAAACAATATTAAGAAATTAAAAGGTTATTACAATCTATATGCAGTGTAGTTATGGCATCATAATTCGTTGTATTTACGATACCACATGGTTGAAAAAAAGTTATATCTCAGTGGTGTGGGGAAACAATTTTCGGAAAAAAGGCAATAAACCAGGGCAAACGTGAAAATAATTATTTAAACCAGTTATACACTTTGTTTACACGGTAATGCCGCCAATTACTTAAACATCATATGAGCAAACTTTATACATGTACCTTACTAAGATTCGAACCAGTGCCTCAAGATTACAATCTAAACAATATCCCACACTACATGACTTTACTGATAGCAGATGCTAAAATAATATGTATTATCTTATGTGGTACTACTTTTTTTTTTTAAATTAAAACTACATACATGCAAAAAGGAGGAAGGAGTTTTTTAAAACTAGTTTTAAAAATGATAGGTAAAATAAGATTTTGCGTTTTTGAAATGACGTTACTTATAACGTTTTATTTATCACATTTTATTGGTAAAACGATTTGCATAGTTTCCAGATTCTACTTAACAACATAGTAAGTTACAAAAAAC
>JAMKCH010026199.1:0-18733 GCA_023653785.1 Ophioderma brevispina
TGTGTATTGTTACGTCTGCCATAATTCTAAGAATGATAATCGTATTGTGCTTAAAATATCATCTAAACATTCTTCTTGGAATATCATCTAAACATTATTCTTCTTGGAATATCATCTAAAACATAATATTCTCTTGGACTATCATCTAACATACTATTCTTGGAATATAATACACTGCTAGTCCTTAATTTTGGAACCTTATTCAATATTCTTAATCAATTGAACCCTTTATGAATTGCTGGTGTCCTTATCGTTTTTATGTGGTTTTGTTTTTCTATTTTAAGATGTAACTTGGCTAAGTAGAGGGTGACCCACTCTGGGCCTATTTAACTTTTGTTTACCTTTCAATATCACATCATCGTTTGTTATGTCAGATGTGTGTATTTTAGAAGATTTGTAAATTGAAATTTGTATGTGATATTGGAAAAATAAAAGTTTTGATTTGATTTGATTACGCAAGATATGGGCGTTTTACCACGTTGAATTCCTAGTTGTGCTCATCAGGATAACTAATAGCTACTTCACACAGATGCCTAAACCGTCCATTAGTGTAGTAGCTATTCAATGACATAAAGTGATATTTTTTACTTTCGAGGTTCATTTTCAGTGGCGCACAGAATCAATCGCAATGTCATGATATCTAACACTCGCCCCCCTAAGGCCAAAACAAAAAATGTTTGATCGTCTCATCGACCGACCCTAAGTTGAAATCAGGAAAAATGTTTTTTTCCTTTTACTGTTGCCAAAAGAATACCGACCCTATTTGAAAAATTCCTAAGAATTTTTTTTTGAAATTTTTTTTAATGTTAACTTTCTGAAATGTAAAAAAGATGATGTTAAACCACGTTCTAGCAATGTAACACTTAGAGGCCAAGAGGGGGGTTCCATTAGTACCCAACATTGATTTTTGCGAGTTCTCGGTTACGCAATCAAATTTTCAAAGGAGTTTTTTTGCTAATTGGTCTGATTTATGAATACGCTTCTCCTGAGATCTAAAAAAAATTTAAAATCCGCCCACGGCTTCATTAGAAAAATTAGTTGGGTCCCTAGAACCCCCTCTTGGGCCACTAACGGAAGGAAAAAATCAAGATATTTTACTAATTAAAAAATAAAGTAATTAAATCTTGGGATTTATTGCTTAGATAAAACTTAGGAGGGAAATAATTAATTATTAATAATATTAAATCAAATAACCTTTTATATGCTGATAGCACAATGTAAATTTTTCATGACCGTGCTCTTAACTGTGTAAGTCTATGAGAAAACAAAGGTGATTCTGAATGTTTCTGAGAAAATTACAAGATGGGACAAATTTGGATATATTTTGCAATGATTATTTTAATTGTTATTCTAGAGTAGATATAATGAATTATTTTGTTCAAAACCTATATTGGGTTGATGCGGACAGATATGTCGAACCACTCTTTTTCGGAGAGTCACAATTGCAATTGGCCATAGGTCATAGGTCAAAGTTAGGATTTTCATTTTTATTGTGGGTTGTGGTTCTTACGTGACCCCTAATTACCTTGTGTAGTGCAATGATCAAACTCCCATGGGAAAAGTGGTTATCTGGGTTGGGTCCCTAGGACCCCCCTTTGGGCACTAACGGAAGTTTTTAGCTTGGCACTTAAGGGTAATGGGGTTTCAAATGCACAAAGATGATTTTTGGAGTCAAGAATCAACTTGATTTTAGTTTTTGATTAACTTATTAATACAACCAAACATGTTTCAGTATGTTTGCGATTGACATTAAAAAAAAAAGTTTTTCCGACGGGCCGACCCAACTCTAAAAAGTCATCTATGGACCATCAAACAATTATTTTTTGGCCTAAGTGGCATATTTTTACAACGGGCGTCTACGATATATGTGCGCCAAAGCATTGAGTTAACTGAGTGACCAACTATATAAACTACTATAGACTTGGACGCATGCGCAAACGATAAATGGGTTTCGTTCACAAATCGCGAAAACCAAAATATCTAAGATAAAGTGTGTACGAATTTTATTATTCCCCCTGACATTTCAAATTTTTGCCCACAAGGTCGCACAACGCAATCTATTATAGGTGACCAGTGGATTAGCACGCAAGTTAGTGAGATAGGGACGTGAATAGGGATATTACAGTCGTTAAGTGGAATGTGCACGGAATAGACCATTTATGTCAAAAATGAAACCTTTTACACTAGCTGGTAATATGTAGTATGGATCAGGATGTTCATTTTTCCCATTATGCACGGGAAAACATCACATCTCCTAGGCAACCGTTGGCGGCGCTTCGTATTGCGAATTGCGAGAAGTGCACTTAATCCATTACCATCAAAAAATATCATTTGGACCAAAAATGGACTGCAACAGACACAAGAGAATTTTAAGAACCCGTGTGTAATGATCGCTGGCGATATTAAGCGCAAGATCAACTTCACCCGCGATCACATCATGTAATGACAAAAAGATAAGGTCATGCAACTCATTTTCTTCTTTTTAAAATTTTCCACTTTTCACAATGAGTTTCCTCTGATAAGTAACCATCAATCAATCACCTACCCAAATGTAATCAAGACTAGCTTTTGTTTTAAATACCAAAGCATTCTTAGAATACTACAGGTGTCTAAGTTGAAAGATGAGGTCGAGAAAGGGGATACTACGCCCCACAGTGTGCCAGAATTGAATCAAAGCTGGCCAAAAATATTTGTTGAAATTAGAGGTTGATTTGGTCATTTTAAGGTATATCAGGGGGTTTGTTGACCCGCCTGAGTTCAATGGAAGTATTGTAAAATGGTATGACGTATTAATTATGGCTGTGTTCTGATTGGTCAATTGAAAAATTAATTGTAAGGTATGAATGGACAATAAAAACAATTCAATTTTGACATATATGGGGTTCTGGGACATGAGCAAATTCGAGTAGGTAATGTTTAGAAATATATATGACGTAATTAAAATACGTTTTCTGATGGGTCATTGATAATATTACATGTAATCCATAAAATAACCCATAAAACAATTGACTATTTAAGGCTATAGGGGGTTTCTTGGACATGAGAAATTTGATGGTAATATTTAGAAATATACATGACGTCATCAAAATCGTTTTCGATTGGTCATTGATAATATGCATTGTAATCCATAAAATAGCCATAAAAAATAACACTAATTCTAGCTTTAGGGGTTTCTTGGACTGAGGAAATTGATGGTAATATCTTAAGCATATAATGACGTCATCAAAATAATGGTTTTCGAGTGGTCATTGATACTATACATTGTACTCCATAAAATAGCCATAAAACATGACTATTAAGCAATATTTTTTTTTGGGGTTTGGACATGAGAAATTTGATGGTAAATTTATAAATATGTATGACGTAGGCAAAATACTGCTTTCTGATTGGTCATTGTAATTACATTGTAATCCAAAAATGGCCTATAAAACAATGACTATTTTAGTAATAGGGTCTGGCCATGAGAAAAATTTGATGGAATTATGTAGACATTATATTGACGTCATCCAAATACTGTCTTCTGATGGTCACATATGGGGCCTTTTAATCCATAAAGGGCCCATAAACAATGACTATTTTAGCATATAGGGGGTTATTGTAATGAGAAATTTGAAGTATATGTGACATCATTTAGAGTATAAATGCAAATACACTTCAAAATTTTAATTGTAACCTTTAAAAATAATTGCCATTAGCAAATTCCCTGTACCATACGTAAACATGATATCGACCAGAAAGAGTTTAAGGACATAAAACTGTAGTATTTTGAAATATACCCCTTAAGGAAGAACCTGTATCAAGAATAACTTAAAAATATACGTACAAAAACAATTATTGAACACAGATGGAGTGTTCATGGGAAAACTAATTATACAACCATAAAAACGAATTAAAAAGATTTTGTCTGACCATGCGCTATTGAAATTCGCGCTAGTGTATATGGGTCTGTATTTGTGTTATGCGATACAGGCACAATAGCGTCACGCGTCTTCACACATGATGCTTTTCATAATGTGTATTTCTATGGATGTATGACCTAACGTGCAGGGCGTAGCGCAAACACGTTATACACTAGCGCGATTTTTTAAATTGACATGGTCAGACTAGATGGTTTTAATTCATTGTAGGGTTTATAATTCCGTTTTTCTATGAACCACTCGTATGTGGTTCAAGAATTATTTTATAGTGTATATTGTTTAAATTATTCGTTGTACGGGTTCTCCTTTAAATCCCTAAATGCCATTTTTGCCACTTTCAAAAATCCGGAGCGGACCCCTACCGTGTGTTTAGTAGTGGGAAATAGCTCTTAGATATAACAAGATAAATATAACGCTACCTACTTTTTTGCCGGTGATGGTCAGGTTGGTAGTCACTTTTCCTTAGGATGCAAGGGATATATGCGCGTCATAAAATAATGTTTTCTACTCTGTGCATAAAATGTTGTAAAATTCATATCAAATGTTTACTCAAACAAAACTCAGTGTTAGATCCCAAAAGGTGCTTTTGAAAAAGCGTTTAAATACAGTTTTCTAATGCTTCTGAAAGAAAAGTAATACATAAAGCTTAAACCCTGATTAGTGAGACTTGGGGAACTGTTTTTCGGCATCACAAAGTGATTCACATTGATTGGGGGCGTCGCTATTTTCGTCCTTTTCTTACGACAAAAGGTACGTAACCTTTTGACCCCATCGAGTTAAAGAATTGCGGTATTTTGGATTTCCCACTCTCACAAATCGCCTTTTTTAATACGATACTACGCGATAGTTTATCCCCTCACATCACGTACGTTTTCATTAATACCATTTTAGCCGTATTCAGAATACTTATAATCCTACATATGAATTTAGATTGCTTTTCTTGCTGAAAGTATTATTTTTTTTCATTTATTTTAAAGGGGGAACAAAACCTTTGTTGGGAAAAAGGGGGGGGGGGGGGCAGAAAGAGCTGCAGAAACTTTCTGTTTCACGTTTGTCATTGGCATTTATGTGAATACTCTAGAAACAAAGAATTACAAAAATTGTCGCAAAGCCTTCAAAAACTTAGATTCCGTGATTCTTCTTAAGCTAAAGTTACACGGGTTTCCTATTTATAAATGCTGGTGAGATGGGAATATTTTTTCTACAGATATGCTGCATAATATATACTCAGAACTATCAGAATCTGTATCCTCTTCAATTGCTGGAATGTTCTTAACGAATTGATTTTTAGAAGGACTATAAATAGTGCATACATCGCGAGCGGTGTGGCGGAAAGTTGAATTGGCATTAAAAACGCCTTTTCGCATAGGTGTGGTGATTTAAATACCTCCAATAGGCAGGTGGGCAAATTGTGGCAAAAAATTTAGTATAACTAAAGCAATAGGCTTGATTAAAATGTGATATTAGAATCATAGCGGGAATCAACGGGAATCCTAACTTTTATGCTATATTTTTCAAAAAAGTGAATTTCTAGCAGTTTTTGGTCAAAAAATTTGGATTTTCCCCTTAATGTTCTACACATATTTTTTAATTAGTATTCTAATCTGGTATATCATGTGGTAGATGAGGCAATTAAAAAAATGGATCCTGTACTCTTCCTCTCGTCACAAGGAAGTTTTCATATGTGGTGGTATTATCATTTTTAGGAGGCAACAGCCACACTTTTTTAATGTTTACGGACGTATATGAAACCTTTAAATTCCTTAAAAAAAATAAATATTTAATATAATCGTGTTCTTTGGGATTTCTTTCCTAACGACATAAAAAAACAAAAAAGTCATTCGGCAATTTTGTTTTTGGCCAGCTTTGAAGCGATTCTGGCCCAATGTGCGCCCCTAGCACTAAGCTTGCTGTCAAGTCGCACAGTTCAAATTTCCGGTGGGACATTCACTCAACAACTTTCTCTATCCCTCCCCTCCTTCAATAAGCCCGGACGGTCACAGAACATAATGACACACTTCAGTCTAAATTTATGCAAAGGACGTCACAATACAAATTGAATAAGTTCTGTCACGAACACGAGTCATTAGGATTCGTCTACATTACCCAAAGAGACAAAAGATGAAACCTCCAAAATAGTATTATGGCTTTTTTTATCTTCAAATTCTAACGTAAGGGATCACCTGGCATTACTCGGCGACATCTGCTTACCTTATCAAGACAAACAAAGCAAGTTCTAAATAAATTATAGATGTTAGTATCGTAATTGGAAATGTGCGTCGAGGTGATGTCCGTGTTTTTCAAAATGTAACAGGCCAAATTTGGGATTGTATTATAGGCGGTTTTGTTACTTATGAAGATCTTCATAAATTTAAAAAGCTGATTTTGTTTAAGTCCTGAAAAGCACAAAACACACACTCTACCTTAATAATCAATCCAACGTTGTTTTTGCTTAAAAACGCACAAGACAGTAAATTACTGCATGAAGCGGCCGATCGTTAAGAGAGATTTTGTCTACTTTTCGCACTTTAAATTGCTCAAAATCAACCAAAACGTTAAAACGGATCATCAAAATTGATAGCACAATCTCTTGTTTACATACTCAAATGTATGGGATACTATTATCTTGGGATACTATTATTTTTGTAGCCTAAGCAAAACTACTACCAACAATGTAGCAAGAGAAAGTTATAATTAACCTAAAAGGATGAAAACAGCAATTTTAGGGGAATTGTACTCTTGAAAGTGGTACACAAGTAAAGCGTGGCCCGCTCTTATTCGGGAAACTAATCCAACATCGGCCGGTGCCCAGGGCATAGCTTATGATTCTCATTGTATTTCGTCAAGTTTAAAATCTATTGGACATACCAAAAAGAACGGAATATGTCAAACAAAACATTTATTGACGTAGTATGAAATTTATTTTCTTTTTTGGCGTTGATTAAGATCCGATTTACAGTTGATCACTATCGGTTTCTCTAAAAAAATATATCTTCTTCATATGTGACAATTGCGTTTTCACTTGGTACCGGAAAGATAGAGAAATGAGTCGACATTAATTTGGATAGGTCAAAATATCAGACAGACTTTTGAAAGTTTTCCCACTCATTCGTGCAATTTTGAATGATACTTTTTAATCAAGGGATTGAAGTGGGCGTTATGGGTGTACCAACACTTTGGTCTAAATACAGACATTAGTCTTTTTTAGGTTTCATTGTTGTTTGTTTGGTGTTCTTTCATGTGTTTTCTTTTTTTGAGGGGCTATTCAGCTATTTTTCTTCTTCTTCATTACTTTCCAATTGTTTATTCGACAGATCTAGCAAATAAATCACTTGACTATATCAACGCATTCATCACCCTATGCCAAAAGCACTGGTACCATCCGCCAACATCAAATTATTTCGCCAGACTTCATCCGAATTTACCAAAGAAAGATCCTCATAACAGTAGCTGTGGATATAGAAAGAACGCCTCGGCAGAAATAAGGCAATGGTAAGACACCCCCATTTCCCCTTCTCCCCTGTTGCCTTCGTTTATTCACTCCTTCATTGTATGTACAATAATTTATGGACAATCTCAGATAATTCCCATGAACACCAAAGCAGAACCATGAACAATAACACCATATTAATTGAAAGAAATAAACTACTCGCAACTTAACAATTATTTTAGGTTTTTTTAAATGACAAATTGAAAGAGTGTTTTTAAAGAGTTGTCTCATATGCTTTTATCATCATTGGTGTAACAGAAAGTCACTTGAAAGGACATTCCACATCAATACTACAGTATGATTTATCTGGGTATGATTTTAAGTACACAAATGGAGTTATCCCATGATAAAGATAGGGCATGCATGTATAATGTATATCACAAACGGTTGACTACAAAATAAGACCGGTGTGAAAGTAATCATAGTCCGGCAGGTATCATAGTCCGGGCTCCATAGACGACAACGGAATAAAGCGTGAAACTAATGTTGCGTGAAGAGTCAACTGAATCGATTGCCATATTGTTCACCATTGTTCCCGGACTGTGAGCCCGGAGGACAATATCTCCTGCCACACCGGATCTTAACAAAATCCACAAATAACTAGAAATCATAGTTTATTGAACCAAGGAAATCACAAAATATTGTTGTTGGGTAATCCACAGGTCTCATACACCATTGATCATTTCACGGAGGAAGCAAGGTCGATGATGAAAATAATTGTGTATTATGGGAGATCACGTTGATTTATCGAAAGAGGATATTCAGACCAACTCGTGACTATTAAAACATCTATGATTCTATCATATTCGCTGTACCCGACCATTACAAAGCCAACTAGAATTGCCGAGCATAGTGCAACATTATTTAATATCTTAATCAATAATTAAGATTTATCTTCTACATTTGTGGTAAAATATTTAACCGATCACTTTCCAACTATTGTTACAACCAGTACGAGTGTAATAAAGAAATCTACAGGTTTTGGACAGCGTCAATTAATTTGGAGAGGAGGGCAGAAAAAGAAAATCCGTGACACGACACAAAGCAGACTACTCTATTGAAGCCTGTATAAGCTTTTAATGTATGCGTTGTAAATTGATTTAGTCACCGACGCTAGTCACCGACGGCACTTCGCGCTTGTGCAGTAACATTCCTATTTAAGCAAATAACCATAAGACTCTCGGTTATCTATAACGCTCGATCAAGCCACGGCTGCCTGACTTAAGTTTAAATGAACCGCGTAGTGCAATTACACACAACCGAATGCCGTAATCCGTGTGTGGACATTGTAGTGCAGAAGCTGTTCGGGCTCAAATGAGTTTGGGCCGTGAGGGTAGACTTACGTCGGAATTGTGAGTGCTGAGCCTTTGCCTTCTAGAGTCTACCTGGGCACCACCACAAGCCATTACCAATGACTGTGGATACTCAAAAAGAAGATCGTATAAATTAGAACAGAACGGCTTTAGGGGGCATTGTATTGGAGTGGTTAAAGTTAATACTCAGCAGCAGGCTAAAACCACGTCAATACAACTCAGAGTAAATCATATTCCAAGAATATTACCCGTGATGTTCCACAGGGATCAATTCTTGGTCCTTTACTACTTTTTATATGTATTAGTAAATGATATATATATTCTAAAGTTTGTCTTGTTTGCAGATGATACTTCTATTCTCTATTCCCATTAAGACATTAAGCTTGCAAATAAAATATCCTTGGTCCCAACAGTAGATTACAAGAACAGAAATTGGATTTAAAGCTAAGTTATCAATTAATGTTGATTATATTTAAACTAATTTTAGGATTTGGGGATACCCATAAGAATTTAGTAAGGGCAATGCAAATATTACTTTCAATATGGTAATTGTTCAAGAATGAACAAGACAATTTTTTTCGTATTGTAATTGACGAAAACCTGTCATTTAAGTGTATCATATTGCCATATTTTTCATTTGTGATTCTTGAATGGGGTAATACTCATAGGATATACATTGATAAATTGTTCAAACTACAGAAAGAAAAAACATTACATTAGCATTTTGGAGCTCATTCCGGACTACTGTTTCCAAGAAGTGAAAGTGAAAACAAAAAAAATGAATATTAGGATATTGTAGTTAATAATATTGCTATATTTATGTTCAAACACTCCTCCACTCATCATCCAAAGTTTTTTAATGATTATTCTTTAAAAATGTAAATCTCCACATCTACGATACGATAAACCTCTCCACTATTATCAATTAGGTAAGAACAAAACAGCATACGCATCTAAAAACGGTAGGTCCATGGGTCCATACGTTTGGAATCAACTAACAGCTGATTCTGAAAATGTGTTCAAACCATTTGAATTTAAAAACTAAAGTTTATCTTTATATTCTTTCTTATACCATCATCGTCCTGCCAATATTGCGCATCCAGACATAAGGAAAATCATGTTCCACGAGCCACTGTCATAAATAAAGCCCTTAACCGGGTGGTGTTATTTGTGGCACAATTTTAAGGCCTCTATGGAGTATAAGGCGGAAACGTCCGTATATTTGTTTTAGTGTTTTTGAAGACCCAGGAAAACATTCGAGAGCCCAGTATTTCAGGACTTTTCTGGAAATTATTTCAAGATTTCTTCCCTGCTTGAGATTTCCGATGCTTTTATGCAAATTAGGAGTTAATAATAAGGATGCATTTCCTATAAAACAGAGGACGGTGGACAGCATGCATTATCGGTAGCAATCAATATTATTCATTGTATTTTGGTATCTCTCTGTGGCTTTTTTGTTTGTTTGTTTGTTTATTGGCTCTTGGTTGGGCTCCAACATGTCCCAAACAAATGTCTGGATACGATTACAATAATCGTTGTATAATATCATGGTGTTTTATTTAGCTTGGCGTGGAAATAAAACAAATATGAAATATGCCCATTTTAATTAAACTTCTAAGTAAGCATCATGTTGATCATAATTTTATAGTCCTACAAGTTCTTAGAAATGTATCATTCGGGAAATTCATTAAATGCATGCGAGTTTTAAAATAATGGTTAAATATGTACTCTGTGATTGTTGCATTGCGTATGCAGTGATATCAGGCCCCTATCATACTGATACTTCTTTCAAAGAATATGACAAAATATGCTGGATTAATTGCAGCTTAATAGACAACAATTCCTTCAAAAGGGGTAAATGTTGTACGTACTGAATTACAATTCTTTCTCTTTTTTCTAGTCAAAATAAGCTACACTTACGTGCAGACGTTTTCGATCACTACAGTGATCTTTCTCAATGCTACTCTTGAAGTGATGATCGACGATCAGCTGTTGCTCATGGTTGCTTAGCAACAAGAGTTACATTTCCATTCATAGGCGTCAATCCAGGGAGGGAGGATGGGGATATATAAAACCCAATATTTTGATGAGAGGGGATGGTCAATACGCCCACCCCCCAAATGTTGACGCTCGCGCACACTAAGCTAAGCTAACGAACATTTTTAACCATTTCAACCCTGGTAAATTCTATAGGTTGTAACACATAAATTAGTGTAGTGCGTTTTGAGATGGCTTCCCATAGTATGTTTTTTGTTAATCTACCTTAAGAATGTCATTAGCGGAGAACCCGCCTTTTACCATTAAGTCATCAATCTTGCAGCAATTCACATACATTAACAACATTCTTTTTTTGTTGCGTTTTTGTACGTATCTTAAGGGCTACTATTATTGTATGTATATACTATAAAAATCATTACGCTCACTGTGTTAGTGTTCTTTAGAATCTAACTTATTCAAAATTAACAAGACCACGAACCTGGTTATGCCCTCAACAATTCCAAAAGAGTATTCACAAGTGGATTTACGAGCTCTTTAAAGCGATTGAGGACAAAGAAATTGGTAACTCGATATTGCTGAAGTAATAAGCATGTGTAAAGTAGTATATGGCCACGGTAAGGAAATTTCTGAAGAAGACATGCGCCTATATGTACATCTAAATGATGAAATATTTTGTACATTTAGCAGCGCACCATTAGATAACCAGAGTACATGGAAGTTTTATGGTAAAAAAATCGCCGCTATTGAGACAAAAAATCGCTCCACTGATGAGGGAAAAATCGTCCCACTGATGATAATAGCTGATAATGATAAAAAAAGAAAAAATGCCCCGGTGGTGGTGGTGGTGGTGGTGGTAGTGGTGCAGATGATGATGATGATGATCATGAACCTATTTGGGTACATGGTATATGGCATATGGCCTTTGCAGGTGTGTGTGTGTGTGTGTGTGTGTGTCTGTATGTGTGTCTGCCTTTCTCGGCTCTTTCGAACTACACAGTCCAAATACTATATTACGAACGTGCTAGTAATAGCCAACTCCTCTCTTACTGGCTTTAAAGTTCATCTTTCGTTTGAAAAGTATAACATTTCATCACTTTTTCCCTAAACTCAACTACTACATTTAAGATTTCTAGTGGAAACATAATACATAAGCCCGCCAAATTCCATATACAAACTACGACATTTAGGAGGTAAGTCTTGGTAATAGGTGATAAGTTGAAACCGTCACAATCTCGACGGTTCACTAACATATAATGTAACCATATACCTTCATAACACCAGGGCAGTCTTCAATCAATGAAAACGCGTGTATAGATTTCAAACTTTGGTACGCTATTGCCACTGAATCGCAAGCATTACATTTGGTATTATTTCCTCTCATATGCCAACGGGAAGGACACCACCTCTGCCAGTTAGCATTTCAAAAAAGGTCGCAAGAAGTCTTGCCTGCGCTTGTATAATTGTCTCTTGAATCATTGTCACCTGGAACGGGAAAGTTTTTTTTCATGTTGAATAAGTAAAGGGTCTTCCTCAAGTGCAAACATATACTGGTTTGTGCAATGACGTGGAGTCAGTGACATCTTATACCTTTTGGCATTTCCTGCTGGCACGGTAAATAGCTCTCCAAACAGTGTTCAAAGTTGAGGAAAAAATAAACCGGGTGCGGATTGAATATTAAGAAGGGGAAAAGGCGTATGCTCTGCCAGATTGACGTTAATCATCTTGTATACCTTTGGTGACAACATTATTTCAAGTAGAACAACAACGCCGATGGTAGAGTTTTGCTCTTGCACATACGTGTTTATCCCCAACCTATATACACATAATCTTCGAGCATTATGCAATGTTCTTAGGAGCAAATAACCATTTTAAAGGTGCATTTTCAGCCCACTATGATAAGCCACTCGAAGTCCAAGTGTCGATTCATTTTCCAAAATGATAAATAAAATGAGGACGGCATTTATAAGGTGCCTTTTGACAAAAGGATACAAAGCGCGACACATTAAAACAGGAAAAAAACAAGCGAAAGAAATCAAGAGAAAAGATAAGTTTTGAAAAGTGATTTGAACAGCGGATACTGCTGGGATCATGTTTCCATTGCCTTGGGAGCAGCCACCGAAAAAAGTCCTATCCCCGGCAAACCTATTACTATACTAAAGCATAGAGGGGAGCTCGGCATACACAACTTCAATTATATGGTCTGTCAATTACGGTATGTCGGTGAAAAGCAGTTTGTTCATCTGTAGTTTCAATGTCAAAATGCAGAACCACTTCTAAGGATTATAACGAGAGCTCAAGGGTGCGGTGGCTATCCAGCGGTAGGTGTTTAGTATGCAACGAGATTTTATGGTACAAGTAATAAATGGAATGCAAAGTGTCAAAATCACAACAAATGAAAATTCCGTCGTTTGATGATTTCTTTAAAATTGAGGAATTTAAAGAATGTTCCGGATCAGACTCTAACATAAGGCACTTAAAACGGGCACTGTACCGAGTATGGGGAATCTACGTGTTCGGACTTCACTCTCAAATCAAATAGTATGCCTGATGCCTATTGGGCCTCGGTCTATTTCTAAATTTATACTATATTCGAACGATGATCCTTCAGCTCATAACAAAATACCACGTTGAGGTGTCTATTATAAAGCCACTGAGACAAGTTGCACTTCAAGACAACAATGCCTCAGAAATAGGACCTGATCGCCGACACATACCGCGACAATGTTTGAATATTCAATATCTGTCCTAATTTGCCAAATCTTCATAGCAATATGTTATGAGTGTGATTAAAGCAAACCTGATATTAGTCCATGGTTTGACGGTCTCGCCACATACATTGTAATTCCATGGACCACAAGTTTGAAATCTCCGAAAATATATCCTTTAAAATTATCCATAAGTAAAAAAACACTGAGAAGAGGTCCTTGCAACAGTCAAAAACCAGAGTTCATAGTCCCACGGTAGACATTGTAACACTCAGCCAATAACGAATACAGCAGGGACATCAACTAGATATTACTGTAAATTGCAATGACATCGAAAAAAAAAGCAAACAAGCATGATTGCGAGCCTGAGAACGTCCGGAAATATATTTTCCGATTAGCTTCCATTAATCCTAGAACCAACTTTGAAGCAATTATAGGGGACTATTTGGCGTAGACAACAACCAACTATATAACAAATTCTGTTGTCCCCATCGGGGGGCAAGGAAAACCAAGTGTATTTCATAATAAATGATTAAAATCATAACTGTCTGTTCCCGCGAATAAAACTGGCACATTTTCTTGAAAATTGAATTAAAAGATCACCTAAATTTCTCTTTCCCAATATCAGTGACCAGTGGATATGTATATACTTCAGCAAACCATGAATATAGTAGATTTCAACCCATCGTGTCACCTCTAGTACTTTTTTGAAGGTATTAGGATTGAATGAGGGGATGTGCCGTGGATGGAAATTTAAAATTCCAGCTAAATCTATTGAAACAATAGTCCGATAGCCAGGAAAAATCAATTCTGTATTCAAGTCAACGAAACGCATTTATAGCTACACTCAAGTCTCAAATGCAGTGTTAATAATCGTAATTGCTTCAATGGTATTCATGTACAGGTGAGTTGAATGTTTTTTGAGCGCCAGTGCTTGGATTACGAATGGACACAAAAGTCTTTGCACTCTATATGTAAACATGAAAGCCAGATTATCTTAGTCATTCATGAAAACACAGGGAATCGGACACATATTCTGCCTCACTCTACATATTTACTAATCGACGCTGTCCAAAACTGATTCCTCCGGTGACAACGAGGGTTTGATCTACTATAAAAATTATACAATGGG
Source organism: Ophioderma brevispina (assembly GCA_023653785.1). Lineage (NCBI taxonomy): Eukaryota > Metazoa > Echinodermata > Ophiuroidea > Amphilepidida > Ophiodermatidae > Ophioderma > Ophioderma brevispina. Next base: position 14,556 of record JAMKCH010026199.1, read on the forward strand.
CACGGTATTGCGGAGCTATGGTTATAGTTTTTTCAAGGTGTTATTCACCTACACGATTCGTGTTGAGTAACAAAATACCCGTCCTCTTTCACAATAAACTAACCAGTTCATTAGAATATAGGTTGTGACCTAAGTAGTTTCAATCTGAAAACGCGTTGAACATTGAATAGAAAGTAGTTACGCCAATAAAGTTACGGATTTAATTCTGACAAAGTTGTTAGGTCAAAGCTTACCCAGAACATTTGTATGATGTTTGTTTGTCTTTCTTCTTTTCGAATAAATGATGAAAAATATGGTCAAGTAATTGACACGCTTTAAAGACGCGCAATATTTACTTATATGTGAATGAGGATAAAGTAGGTTGGGTTTACACATTAAAAATACTTCGTATAAATCGGTAACACCTGAATTCTTCAACCGCGAGACAATATAACAATGGTCCTTCACCTCCCAGATGAAAAGGAATCTGAAGGTTTTTCTATACCACAACGGGCCGGTAATTGAATATCTTAAGCTCTAGCGTCTAGCTGGGCCTCTCTATTGGTCACTGCTATGGGGGGGGAAATAATTGAAGTGACATTTTATTCAATTTCAAGAATGTGCCAGTTTTATTTGAGGGAACAGACGGTATATGATTACTCATTTATTATGGATTTAACTTGGTTTCCACTGCACACCCGCATGGGGACCCCAACCAAAACAACAGCATAGAAGGACAGGTCCCATAGTCCAATATATCGCTGAAGATTTTCATCCTTCCAAGAACCAAGCACTGCATTTCGCGAGATACTATAATCACCAAAGCAATGCGGTTTAGAGGTCGTGAGCTAGGTGTGTGTGTTCTTAAATATAGTATCTTTCTGACAATCGCGTACCCCGTATGGTGAGCGATTTCCAACACTTTGAATGTACAGCTGTATTCATGGCATACCGTTAAATAGGAACAACAAATTGCACATGAATATTGGTGTTTGTGATTATTAAATGGCTATAGGCAGGGTGATTAAGCCAACTAGTCGCTTCTAACACATGTTGATCAAAATAAATCAAAACTTTGTTATTTCTACCTAAAATTCTAAATTAAATGATACTCATTGGATTGAATATCACAGTCACATTTCTTTTAAAAGAAAAGAATTTCAATAACTTAGTGACATGAAAGTCCTTTGCTCGGCAGTACCGTTTGACTGGCATCTTTTTACCATGCCCCCAAAGGTTGTGATGACACAACAGGTACGGTTTATATTGACTTTCTCAGTGTTTGGCATGTTTTTTATAATTGCGGGCAACATTTCATTCAACTAAAGGCTAAGAAGATCACACCTGTAATTTATTAATTCGTACTTTAACAATTGCCCTGAATCTTAAAGTTTCATAGCACATCCTTGCCTTGTTAAAGATCTGTTAAATTTAACGCGCGTTACCGCCACCAACCCGCCGACAATGCCACGCAAACAGTAAACCTTTAGAAAGTGTATTAGATTGTATTGTCAGCTTAAATGTTACTAATGTTAATATTGTGTAACAGTTTTGTTCAATCCGCACTTGTAATCCAATCATAATTCTGGGGCGATCGTTTACCCAATGCATACGATTGAGCCACGCAACTATCTCATGTACACGTAACCACTAAGGCCGTATTCCAGAAACTTGTTTAGCTACGCGATTTTTTGCTTAAATCGCCGTAATTTTAAAAATTTGCGTTTTAAGCAAAACGCGTTTAAAAATTAGGTTTAACCATTTGCTTACTTAAACAGAGGTTTTAAACACGAGTACCATCGTCCGTTATTTAAAGACGCTAACTTGAATTTATACAGGGCTATTGTTTTTAATGGTTGAGCGCACAAATTGTATTATGGCTTTCCGTAGCGTTTAAGGTGCTACAACCAACTGTGCGGAGAATGATATGCACATTCTGTTGTCAATTGGACAGTGCATGATGCACGAGCAGCTTGCGAAAAACACCACACTAAAACACTTTTTAAACTATCCCCGTTACTAGTTTAAATGTCGATGCATTTTGGCGGAGTTAAAATGCGTATTTAACTTAACCTTCTTTTCCTGGAAGTGCGTTTTTACTTAGCGATCTGTTTATCTCAATATAAACTTTTTGTTTAGCTTAAAATCGGCTAACACCTTTTTGGAATACGGGCTACTGTGTAAATTCCTCCCCCCCCCCCCCCCTTTTTTTTTTGGGGGGGGGAAATGGGAGAAAATCAAGGGGGTAAGCCCATTTCAAAACCAGTCGTCCGTGCTGTTCGCTGACATTTTGAATATTGCCACGGAATAATTATTAGTTTTGGGGGGGCTTGTATACACACATAATGTCAATTCGATACCAACAATCCGCCAAATATCAGTTGTTTGATGTTGGGTGCTATTGGGTGGTTAAATTTTGTCCTACCCCTGCCCACACAATGAATGAATGGAACGTCCAGTCGTCTTTGAATTTACATAAACCGCCTCATTAAACATCTTTTCACCTAAGCCGCGCATTGCATTATGAGCAAAAAGAGTATCTGAGCACAATGATCCAGGTGCACTTTAATTACATTACACCTGGCCACCGCTAACACATAGCATCATTTGTAGCACTAACCGATTAGTGTATATTCAAGCGTCACCCACATTATGTGGAATAAGCGGAGGCAGCCATTAATTGCTTTCTATTGTTGGTACTTCTAGGTTTTCTTTGTGCATGGTCGGCAAAACATGCTAGACGATTAATTTCTAAAGATGATTAACGCTTGCCTCTCTATCTATCAGACCTCTTTGGTCAAAATACTCTATTAAACGTTTCATCTCTGGTTTGCGAGGCGATTGCTATGTGACTTGCACTTGATTAATACACACCGGTATAATTAATGTGCCTCGTAAAGATAAATTACCCAGGGTGGCGTTTTTTTTTTATTTTTTTATTTTTATTTTAGAGATTGAAGTTATCTGCTTGCAGAACCTTTTTGGGACACCCTGTGTGAACTTTGGCACGGAAGTTTTGATGGTTCCTAGCCATTGACCTGCTAATTCCAAAGACAAAATTTTGTCATCATTGAGCATTTTTGGATATATGGCGGGTTAATTAACAGGGGTTCATTTGTAAACGTTTCATAGAGGATAAACGTGCGAAACGATGTCCATCTCGTCCTTCTAAATTAAAAGGTATATTTGGCTATATCTAGGACAATTAATTTAACATATTAGGCCTAAAATGGCCATGGCGTAGAAAATCACAATGCACAGATTTCCTTCATAATGGGTTCAAATTCTGCCTGGGTTATCGATATAAGTAAAAATGTCATACTGTAGTTTTCGAATGTTATAAAACTCGTGTTGTGTAGTAGATGAGAGGTTCAGCGTCTTAGTCTAGCTATGAGACAATACGCGCACCATCTTTTAAATTCATTCCGACCTCGAGGTTTTTAATCAAACACTTAGTCTTTTATTCTTCAATGTAATTAACCATCGCCTATACAAATTGTAACCGTCCAATTTCAAGCTTTAGGGTGTTAAATCTTGTAATCGTTTGTACTATTTTGTCCAACTTCAGATTGAACATTTCTGAAGGGAGGCATATGTGGTGTACATCGACGATAACTCTGGCAAGCCAGATCGGACATCAAACGTCGAGTTTGAACACAAACCGCGTCGAGTTTGACACAACTGCGGCCAAACAACTGAGGTTCAAAGGCCAGCAAAAAATCAAAGGTCACGTGAAGGTCAAGTTTTATGATTGTAAAATTGCCTGAACAGTTTGAAGATTGAAGTTCAATTGGAACCAAACTTGGTTTAATGGATACTACACGCAAACTTCATTTGTTTATGAGGTCAAAGGTCCACATGTCAAGGTCAAAGGGTATGACACATATCAATTCACAACCGCGACGGCAGTGACACTAGCGGTCCGAGGACGCGATATTTTAATCTTTTGTATTTACTTATGTTTATATTAATTATGCGACTGTTTATGGTATTCAAAATAGCCCCACGTGTTTTCGATGCGGTTGGTACTGTCACCGGACCTTTTTGGTCCACCTAGCGTGCCATAGATAACTTGGATAACAATCTCATCTGGTGGTGAATTTTGATAAAATAAGTCAAACGTGAGTTTGTAATGGTCCATAGAATATGGTAAAATTGATAGTAGTCATCCAAAATAGGGCACATTTTCGCTGAAACTT
>JAMKCH010026200.1:0-34020 GCA_023653785.1 Ophioderma brevispina
CCCCCATCAAACAGGTAGATTCTTGTTACATTTTGCCATGTAATTCTCCAACCCAATGACACACGCTGTCATTTTTGGATCTTATGAGACAATACTAACAAGCTGTCCTCAGTTTTAACAAAATCTGAGCATCGGGTAGATTTTACCCCAGGGTGACCTTGAACCGCTGTAGAGCTATACAGCTTTGAATAAAGGTTGGAACCAAGGCAAGAGACGAACACGTTAATGTACATTAAAACATAATTTTGCTCAATTTCAAGTTTCCACCTGAACTAACACCCCCTTGAAGAAGGAAGAAACACTCTGAAAATTTGAACCCCATCATTTTCTTACTACACCAAAATCCTACGGGATCTCATTGACATACCACACCACACTATTTTGTCATTGACTTGATTATGTTCAAATGTAGATGTTTCAAACCTAAGTGGGAAAAGCAGTTAAATTAAGGTTTTTTTTAATAAAACACCAATACACCATGTTCATCATTATTTCCACGGGGATGGTTGATGAAATCATAGCCTGGTGGGGTACATCACAACTGGGTTATTCTCGTCAAGCAAAGTTTCATTTCTAAAATCGAGCTTCTTGGCATAAATCTGTTCTGGTATTATGGTTTCTCTGATGTGCTGAGCGCCTTTCATGGCAGTCGCACAGCGCCTTGATCACGTTTACGTGGATATGTCGCGCGTTAAAAATACAAATTATTATTATTATTATTATTATTAATAATCAGCATACTCAATGACAGTGTCAAACAATTTGACTGATTTTTTTTTATATGGAACGAGTATTCCAAGTGGGAACATTCAGAATAGCAAAGAATTTGTCAATATTGAGCGTTCTAAACGACGTGTATTGTGATGAAAACTGCTTAAATTTAGTGTAACAACTTTTTAGACTAACAATTAGACTCAAAGTTTAACATCTAATATACATTTTGGGAAAATAGATTATTAAGTTGTGAAATACCTTGTAGAAATTATCTGAATTAGAGTTAGTCATACTGATAGGAAAAAACAAAGATTACAATAGATACATGTCATTATGACTGTAGAATTATTGAATAATATTATTGATTAAATAATAACCTAAGCTTATCTTTTTAAAATGGTGATGTGATGGTGTGGCTAACTAAAAACACGAATTCACCAAATGGATTACTTTTAAGATATCGTCACAAAGACCACAAGCCAAACCTAAATCCGTGGGCATATTTCTGGTCTTATTAATCACATAAAAAGAATATGGTTACTCCTAAATTGTTCCAGGTTTTCTGGCTGGTTTTTTTGTTTTTTTTATAATAAGATAAATAATAAACAATCTGATATAGCGCCTAATGCAGAAGCTTAGGGAGCTTCACATAGAAATGAGCAATTAATAAATCATTCAATACGACAAATACAAAATGATAAAATTGCTACTGTTAAAACAACAATGATATACATCAATTGCACACTATTTCAAAATAACTTAGGATAGAATTTAAACAGATAGAAGAGAAAGACAACCCAGTTGCCTCCCATACTAAGAACATATGGGGATATACCTGAATCGTCAGCTCTGAGGATCTGTGTGTATGTACCCCACAGCGACATCGGTTAACTTAAGTCTTGATCTTTCCTGGATTCAGATGCCTCTACCTATGAAAACAACTATCCTAGGCAACCGGGTTGGATGAAGGTAGAGATCAAGAAAAGAAAGAAAAAAATCACAGTATTATAATTAGTCATTGGACTGCATCAGAAACAGGATACGCATCAGGAGCCAAATGCTGTGTAATTAGGAATGTCTTTAGACGTGACTTGTAAATAGTTGCTGACTGAGCTAAGCGGATACTGTTAGGGAGTTTATTCCACAAATGTGCTGCTGCATATGCAAAAGATCTATCACCATAGAACTTTGTTGATGAGTTGGCTGATTTACTCAGCTGGGAGCAAGAAGATGATCTCCAGGTTCTCTGTGGTGAATACAGCTGGATGAGCTCAGAGATATAGGCAGGTGACATGCCGTGGTTGGCCTTATAGGTGAGAAGCAGAATCTTAAAAACTGCCCTCTGTTTAATTGGAAGCTAATGTAGAGCTGGTGTGATATGATCTCGTCGACGGATTTTAAGGACAAGACGGGCAGCTGCATTTTGAACTCGCTGAACCTTGGTCAATTCTCTTTCTGGAAGGCCATGAAGCAAGAAATTGCAGGAATCCAGCCTAGATGTAACAAAGGCGTGGACCAATCTGATGGTAGATTTTTTTATCAAGGTACTGTCGAAAACTGCCCAATTTTTCCTTATTGAGAGCCAAGCAGCTTTGCATAAGTTGATAACATGATTGATCATTTTAGTGATGAGTTTAAGATGACACCAAGGTTCCGTGCTTCAGCTGACGGATGTATAACAGAATTGCCAATGATCATAGTTGGCTGAGAGTTGCTAGCCGATCTATTAAAATGAGAGCGACATTTCTGTCTTCTTGTCATTTAATATCAGCTTGTTGGATTTACACCAGGATCTGATGAAATTTTAACTACTTAGTTCTCCAGGTAGACAAGGATGTATATATTTATTAATCTTTCCCTGGATATGGCCAGCGCAAGTAGGGTTGGTAGAGGAGTGATCTATAGGTGTTAGGTTCGAAAGGTGTCCTTCTCTTTCTTCGCTTTCCTAGCTTGGAGAAATACGCCCGAAGACAAGGAAAATTTGGAAATCCTTGTTATGACTGGTAACAGATCATTTAGACATAGTTTTAAAGGGTCTAAGGTGCAGGGCTTGATCGATGTTGATTTGATGGATTTAAAAACCTCCTCTTCGGGCACTGTAGAAAAGTAGCTGAAGGTGCTTTGGCATGACTCTGTTAGTTCAACGGACATAGAGGCAGTAGTAGTATCATGTAGACTGTTACGCAGCTTCTTGATCTTCTTGTAAAAAAAAGTCTGCAAAACTGTCAGCAAGATCTTTTGGACATTCATGGGTAGGTAGCGGTTGTTCCACTCTGGGATATGTTAATTACTGACTCGGAAAAGGTCCCATTGATCACATGTACCTGTGGTGCAATTTTACTAAAATGTACTTATTTGTTGATTGTTCATTACAGGTACAAGCGTAATGTCGACTACATGTCAGCCATTTTTCGACATAATCCCCGTACGCCTGTTCAAGTAGCTGGTGATTGGATGGAATATGTCATACGTCAACATGAGAACAGAATGCCGTCTGGCACTCTAGACTTAAAATATCTACCTCTAGACGTGATTTTTGTTTTTGTATTGACTTTCATTACATGTTATCTTATTGTACTGATGTAAGCGAATACAATGCGAGTCTAAAACGTACAACCAAATGAGGATTTTTATGAAGAAACCTTAATGATTTTTTTTCCAAATAATCCACGCGTTAAAGTCCTGTTTCGCCTGAATGTTATTTTTTGAAAATTGATCAAGGCATTCAAAGGCTACATTTGTTTTTGTGAAGGAATCCATATCCCCGAACAAATCGCACACCAACCATATACAGGGCATGTGTTAAATGATCATATAGCTGCATGAAAAAAAAGCAAGTTTGAAAAAATGCTGCAAAGTGTTTCTTCAAATTGCAGCTATGTACTTAAAGGCTGGCTCAGAGATTTCGAAATATATTTTTTTGTGTAATAATTACAAAATAGTCAACTACAACTTAAGATAGTAACCTAAAATGCACAATTCCAAAGTTTGAGATGAATCCGATTTTTAGTTTTGATGCAGTAACATTTATGTATAATATTATGTTCCATATACTGTGTATAACAAAAAAGTCCGGATCCGGAATTTTATAACAAAGTTGTGATTTTCTATATGAATGAGTTTGATTTCAGTTTAGCTCTTTCACAAAATGATTATTGTGTGAAATGAGCATTATGTATATGCAAAAAAACACGACTTGTTTGAAAATTGAGGGCGCCCTCCTCGGAAAATCTCTGAATCAGCCTTTAACATATTTCATTTATGTACTGCGTAAGTGCAATTATTGATTACTTCCACTAAAGATTATTTTGATACCTCATGTTGTATAAACATATCAGAATTTTCCAAATGTGTAATAAATGGCTGATAGGAAAACACTCCCGTTAGCGTATGGGGTTCACGTGGGCCCCTTCTGAAAACCACTTTGCCATTAGATTTTAATGGGGTACATCAACACGACCACATAACAGGAAAAATATGAAAATCGGTTGTACCGATTCAAAATGGCGGTCCAAAATGGCGGTCCAAAAACCGCCGAAAAAATTGAAAACAACTTTCCCAAAGGACCTTTTCCATTAAATTCGGCTCAAAATAGGAGAAAATAATACATTTACATTAATAAAAATTGAAAAAAAAATAATCCAATACGGTTTAACTTTAAGGGACAAAACAGGTTTTGAATAGCACCACCAAAATGCTTATTATGCTACTTAGCATAAAAAAAAACGCCATTGCCAATTTATTTTTTCCACCAAAATATGCGCAACCCATAATAAGGAAATTACATAAAATTTTAGGCAAAAATAATTTAGCGTTTAAACATGGCGCGAGAAAACAAAATTTTGGGTCCACGTGGACCCCCATATACACTGAAGTGGTAAATTGAGCGTTTTTGATCATGAAATTCATGCGCGAGGGGAGTTTTAGTACTTTGACTATGGAATCATTTTGTTAATCGATCGGGATGAATTTTACCTATTAATTTGGATGGCTACCTATTAAATCATGGTACCTGCAAAAATTAAGAGACATTACCATATAAGACACAGTAAATGAAAAAAAAACACATACAAACATAAAAGTACCTGCAAAAATCCAAATCAAGAGATCTCCTTACCACACAAACACATGGTAAGTTTTTAAAAAACACATACAATATTGTGAGTACTGGTCAAGGTTGAAAAAAGTAGGAAGGAGTGTATGTTGTACTCTACGTGCTGTTGATTAACATTTTACTGCATAAGGGTAGCTCCCTTGGGACACGTTTCTTTCGGCCGGTATTTATATATTTGGTTTTTACTTTTTGTATTTGTCTAAAATTTAGTTGGGCTTGCATCAAAATCGAAATTCATCGAGTCTTATTTTGCGATAATTAGCATGGGGCCCTAGGAACCATGAACTAACTGAAGTGCCCATGACAAAAATGAAAAAAAAATAATAGAATTACGGTGATTATGATTTCCATAATTTATACACCTAGTGACATGAACAAGGTCAATATTTAATCAAAATATATTGGAAAGTATAGTAGGCCATTGGCGCTATAATGTTTTATATTCATCTTGTAGCGGTTTACTCTAGAAACCCACGGCAAATTAAACAAGTAACCCTGAAAAATATAAAATGGTATGAGATATTTATATTTGTGCTTAATATGGTAAATATAGTTCATTCTTTACTAATTGAAGCAATCAGCACAAGTCTAGGTGAATCAACGGCATAGAAAATGTAAAAACAATTTAGTGTCTTTTGCTCATTTTGACGCAAAATTAAAATCAATATTTTACCCGTATATTTCTTACTAAACATAATTTTTCAGGTTATATTTCATTTTTTTGATATCTTTGACACCTTCTACCATGTGGTGGAATTTCAACTAAAAATCCTTTGATAAAGTGAGAACGGAAGTGCGAACCCCTTATGCAGTTTGGTTTAAACAAGGCTTTATAAGCTCAAGATTTTCACCAGATCACATTAGGGATGGAAAACAATATCTTATTGCTACTGTAGTACCTTTCAGAAAGGACATCCTGGATGTTAGCAATAACCCTTTAGACATTTTCAAATTTATTACTAATTTGACTTTATGCATTTGTATGGATTTAGGGCACCTGCAAAATTAATTTATTTGAATACTTCCTTATAGACTTCATTATAAACATATGGTTAAACTTTTATTAACCTTTAAACAGATACTTAAAGTAAATAGTGAGCACCGGTTATTTAAAAAAAATGGTAAGAGGGCCTGTTATATTGTTTGCGGTGTTAGTTACTGAAAGGTCCCAATAGCTTCAAAGGCTCATCTCCTTGGTCTATAGAATCACAGAGTCATCGGGATTCTACCGGATCCGTCATATAAGCCAGATCGAGGTCCTGACGGACAGTATCTAGCGTATGCACATTCAATGGACTTAAAGAGTATAGTCGAAGACCTATTATTCTGCTGAAATTTGTAAGGTGAAGCTGGTAAAAATACGACAAGTATGGGATACCCGACAACTTTTCCTGAAGGCTGTGATGATCCAGATTTCAACTCCAATCTAACAAATCATATATGGTATGCTTACACCTGGTTCTACTCCCGCTCCGAGATTCGAACCTTTACCATTGGTTTACCTATAGCACTAATAATTTGCATTATAGGTAACGGAGCTTTCTTATATGCTGTAGCTAGGGTTAGACGTCTCCATACAATCACTAACTACTATTTGGCTAATTTAGCCTTGGCCGACGTTGGTTTTGTAGTATCTTCATGTGGTAACTATTTGTATGCGTACTATGACTCTCCTGTTCGTTACGACGCTCCATTCAACTCATTTGTTGGATGTGCTCTCTCCTTTGGTATATCCAACGCCATGTACTACGCTTCTCTTGGCCTAGTAACACTTGTTACATTCGAGCGTTATTATGGGATCTGTTTTCCGCTTAAACATCGAGCAATCGCCAGCAAAAGTCGCACAAAGAAATTCATCGCAGGGGTCGTGGTTGGTGGGTTGTATACTGAGTTGTATTCGAACCCTCAAATACAGCAAATTGATCAGATACTGTACACTTTGGCCGCATCTTCCTGATTTCGCAGGATGGCCTCAAAAGTCTGAATTCTGTGTTTCAATCCACGAAAACATCAACCTTCTCAGTGATCTAACAGAGATTGTGCCATTTTTTGTAGCTTTGGTGTTGAACGGATACATGTATGTCAGAATCATATACAGCCTTGGTCATCGTAAACTGGTAAAGAAAGGTGAGCAGAAGGTAGGTCAAACACAATTGCAAACCAATGCAATTAAAATTCGCAAGCAGGTCGCGCGTATGCTCATCGTAAACGGGATCCTTTTTTCTTCTGTCAGATCTGGATCCGTATCAATGGTTTAGATAATGTTCTAAAGAATACTCGAGGATATGGACTGTACAAAAACGAATCGACTTACGGTACACTGCTGGTGTTTGGACGTTGTATGTTGTATGCTAATTCGTCGCTGAACCCATTCGTCTACAATTTCACCAGCTCTTACTATAGAGATGCTTTTAAGGAAGCCTTTTGTTGCAAAACTCAGAATCGACGTGAGAAAGTTGTATTTTCTTCAAACTCAAAGTTTACGGCTGATACTACAACAAGTTCTAATATTTAAATTACAAATCAATGGTGTTTTTTTACGAATCGATGTATTACACATTCAACGCTATTAGAGGTCATACAAGAGATGTGTAGTTGTACGTGAAACTTAGTAAAATTTCTTCGACAGATATGTGAACAAACGCTTTCAACATACCACGAACAAGTATGAGTCTCTTGTACATCTCGCCTAATTCTGTTGAACACAAGGGCAGCTAACTTATCACCCTGACAGATTCAACATAATAATGCAAACTAACGTCGTCCTGGTAGCCTTCTTGACTCATTGACATGTACAACTATGAGACACTCTTGATGAATATTTATCATTTTCTCCCTGGAGATGAAAAAGGACATGTGCGCTTGGCCAGACTAGAACCGGCGACCTCCGGATTACCAGGACAGCGCGCTCTTGCCAGCTGAGCTATCAAGCCAGGTTTGGTAGAAGAGCGATAGATATTATCTATAGGTGTTAGGTCCGAAATACTCTTAGGCCTGACACACTCTTCTACACTTTGTGAGACTCTCTACATGTGTAAAAATTACACAAATTAAGTAAGTTTAGAACCTCATAATAATTAAGTAATTTGTTAATTAAATGAGGCAAAATTACATTAAATTCTGTAAAAAAAATATACTAGTAAATTTTAAATAATTCTGGAAACTGCACGGGTGTCAGTTAAAGGCACAATGTATCCTAACATACCCTGTAAATGATAAGACCAAAATCAACCTAATAAGTACAAAATCGGAAATCGGATATTAGTCATTACTGTCCGTACGGACACTTACTACAACACGTAATTGAATGTAGCTTCACATCTTTGAACACTGACATTTTCTTCTTTTTCTGTCCATTCTTTAGTCGTAACAAGTAACTTATGAGGATTCTAGAGATATACCCTTCACTTTTAAGCTATTCCTGAAAATTTGAAATATTTTGACTCATTCGGATGAATTACTGATAGTGTGTTTAAGTTTTAATCAGAAGGTGTATTGAGTCCATCCTAGAATGCACCAGTTTTGCGCACATTGCAACTCAATAAGGTAATGTATCCCACAAATATCCTATTCTTAACACATAAAACCCTGATTTGTACACTCATTTTAGCCCACAAAGCGCTAATACTTAAGGACGTTTTGTCATGATCATGAAATTTTTGGTGGTCCTTAAACTTCTTGAACACTTTTTATCCTTAAGTACCGACACTTATTTAGTACAATACAGTATAGGCATATTGTAATGCAGTATATCGTCGCCCGCATCACATACTGTCGTATTTCACATTTTTCATGTTTTTACGAAATTTCGCCTAATTACTTAGTTCATCGAGTTCTTGCCATCCACAAAGTTTCAGAGTGTGAGGATACCTAATTAATTAGTTTATAATAATAGATTTTTGACATTTTCCTCAAAATCATCATATCTGTATTTCAAATAGGCTACTGTCGTATTTAAAAATCGCCATTCCTTACACGTGTTTGATATAGCGTTCTATTTTGCCGATCCCAAAATAAACGATTTCACATACAGATCTATTTTGACGTTTTTCCATCGTTCTTTCGTAAACAAGCTTTTCACATAGTGATCTATTTTACGTACATTGAAAAATAACGGTGTAATATGCGTCTTATTTTGCAATATTATTTGTGATGTCACATACAGACTTATAACTTTGTAGCCTAATTAAGATAATGCAATTGTAATTTTAAGTTGCATTTATGGTTTATATTGGAATTTAAAATGTTTTCTTCAAAACAGTAAAATCTAGATATGTCCTTTGTACTTCGTTTTAACCATATAGACATGAAATGACGAGGTAGATTTTGAATTGCGATTTTCTCGGAAAAGTGTTTTTGTATATACGAAAAGTATGTTGATGCGGGGGCGACGATATGACTTGATTAAAACACCCGCCTGAGTTGTAACAAAATTATTAACTGTGCAGTCTATTTTATGGTATTTCAGCGTTTTCTTAATGCGCCTTCAAAGGAATCGAATGCGCATCAGATATGAAATTTTGGTGGAACTTCCTGAAATATCACTTTTCGGCCTTATTTTCACGAGTTAAATTCTGCTCTTTTAGGACTTTTCAGAGTAAATAATTCGTCAGAGTGGTAGTGTTTATTAAAATGATGTATGCTGTAGTGTTATGTGCATGACGTCGATTGGTTAGGTTTTGTTTGTGTGGGTTTAGCCTAGTCTAGGGTAGCACTGGAAATGTAGTACATTATTAAGTTTGATTTAATAACAATATCATGAAGGACTTCTTGCACTTAACAAAAATTGATCATAAATTATGAATGAAATAGAATAATATGAAATGAGCTCCTCATTATGATAAACAGTATGCACAATTATGCATTCTCTTACGGCATATGCTTTCTGTGCCACTTTTAGAAATATGTAATTAATTTGTTAAATCACACACACACGATATGTTAGTCTGGGGACGCTTGGACCAATAAATATGGTTCCAAATGTATTGAATTTTATGTACAACACTTATGTATTGAATACTGATGTGCCACTGAGGAGTTAGGTCTGCACACAATATGTCACACATAGGATATGCAAATGGTACATTTAACAAATAATTGTGATACTATTGGTCTCCCATATGTGTATGCTTGCTGCACCATAGTCGGCACGTGTAATCAGGGCCCCAATATAAGTCTAGCACTTTTTCTTTCCACATTTCCAATTGTGATTTTCTTTTGTTCAACTGTAAATTATATTTACGAAATGGGTCGCAGACCGTTATTTAACTATGATATTCATAAGACCGTTATTTTTTTTTCGAAAGTGGTCTCTTAGGCTCTTTCGCCAAAAATTAAACGTCTGATTAATATTTATGTTGTGTGGTCTTAGAGACAATAAGATGAGATTTGTGTTTTGGCCGGTATAATATTGTGTCATATTGGATGGGCAGTCCAATAATTTTTAGTAGTGGACTGCCCATCAATATGACACAATTATTAGATAGGCAAAACGACAATGCCTATTTATTTTCTCATTCTTATTAATTGTGGTTGTTATGATCACCGAAAAATATCTTTCGATATAGTTAAAAGGCAATAATACTCCCACACTGTCAAAAATGAAAACCAACCCGTACGAGCTGCGTGCACTGCGTAAACACTTATACACGCGCGCCGTAAAACAAAATTCCGTTGGACGCGTGTGAAAGGCTGTGAAGACCCCCCCATTCTCAGCATAGTTGTAACCCAATGACCCCATTATTTTAGACGAAATATCACCAAAACACCCCTATTTTTATAAAATGTTACCACTGTCACCCATATAATCCCTATTTGCGGGGAATGTTTTTGGACATTGTCACCCAAGTCTCTTTTTGAGGAAAATTTTGCAATTTTTACCCCAAAGACCCCATTGTTTGAAAATTTCACAAAACCCATTTTAGGGCGTTTGGCTGTCTCACCCAAAGACCTTTTTTATTTCCCTCTGTCAACGAATGACCCTGGGTTGGAAGCGCCAGCCATTCCCCCACACTTTTAAAATGTTCCTAATTTTACCAGAATTTACCTTTTAAATTACGGGAAACCCCAATTAGCAATCATCTTCACGTGTTAGTTACATCTACCATAGTTGTAGCACATTGTAAATTTCGGTTTTTTGCTGTTAACAAGCACAAAAGTCCTTTGATTCGTTGTGTTTGGGTGTAAATGTTGGAAAAAATATTTGGAATTTTTTACAAAAAAGTTTTTAGGGTGTCAAATCCAGATGCCGCCCCAAATACTAAATTACATTATTAATTAGTATTCTGAATGCAGTATGAGGTCCCAATTGATTACAATACCCATATTTTCGATAACCAAAAACGCGTTCAAAAAACAGCTAAAGTCAATCAATATGGCAATCCACATTAAAAAAATCCAAGGATGGCGTCCAAAATGGCAGTTCAAAAAGTATGTTTGAATATAAACGCTGCATTAACCACTATCAATGACTGAATTCATGGGTGTTATATCTTGTGGTGCAGGAACCCACAACATGACATTTTCTTTTGTAACTACTTCATATCCAAGATGGCGGCCAATGTGGGCCGCCGAAAGCGCTATTAACAGAAATGGTAATTTTAAGACAAAACTACCTAGTTATTAAAAATTGTGGGCAGAAACAGTACATATAATTACTTTGACAGGAAGAAAATAAATGAAAAACATTTTGTGTTTGGGTAACGAGCTTGAATCCAAGAGTGCCGCCATGTAAGCCTGATACTAGTAATTTGTGTTGTTTTTTTCACATAGATCCATGTCATAACAAGATCTTTTGATAAACAATTAAAAAAACACCTAGATGTATTACTTTGACCAAAGGAACTCATGTTACATTTATGGTTAGAAACATATTCAATGTCACAAATGGTGGACATAATATAAAAAGCTTTCGAAAGTGAAAAAGCACTTTCGAAAATATGCACTCAATACTGGTGATGTTTGTAATACGGCAACCTTATTTACTTCGTATATGTTGATAGACATTAGGAAAATGTTGAATCAAAAAATCATAAAATTTAAAAAGGTGTTAATTAACATTTTACAAATAAATTCTTATTTTAGACACTTGAATTACCATTTGATTTTTTTACATGTTTTCAAACCCAAGATGGTTGTAAAAATGAAATTGCGATAAGCACTCTTAACTATCCAATAGCCCAAAAACTGGAATTCTTCATAATATGTCGTATAATTATGTTATATGCATCTGAATAATTTGAATGAAGATATAAATGAAGCAACAACATAGATCTTGTCTATTTTACTTTCGTTTTAGCCCTTCAACCCCAAGATGGCGGCTAATAATGACCATTGTAAGCACTATCACGAGCCAAACCTGGCTGTTTTTAATATATACCCACATAATGTTATACACATTACACATGAGAAATTTGAATGAAAATACCAATGAAAACGTAAAGAACGACGCTAAACCAGTGTATATTTTTTCCTACAGCCATGTGATCATGTACATAATATTGTAATCAAAAAAACATAAATAAAGACATTGTATACGTGTGAACACAAGGAACTGTGTTTTGCTTTTGGTAACATAAATTTCAAATCCAGAGGGCGGCTAATATGGCCATTGTAATCACTATCAATAGCCCAAACTAGTGATTTTTCCTAATACAATGTTAAGGCCATGATACAAATTCTAAGTAAAAACGATAAATGAAGCAAAACTCTATTCCCTAAATTCCGATATGCCATTGTTTTTCCCACAGCTTTTCACAAAATCACAGAGCGAACCCTTGGCATTGTGTTTAGGGTGAAAATGTCCCTAGATCTAACAAGACAAATTGCTCCACCTCCCTTTTGCGGGACCCATGGAAAACTATAAATGAAGCAACGAGAACATACTTTTAAAATGACAAAACCATATCTACTTAGTTTTTCATTTTTTAAAATCCTTCAAAACCAAATATGCATATATGTGGTATAAGACAATAGATACCTACTTTTGGCAATGAAACCCATCAAGTAAGTTTTAATTATCTGCCTTAAAATCCAAGGTGGTCAATTATATGGCTTGGTCACTATTCAATAGCCAACACTGGAGTTTTTCTAAACATAAAATAAATGAAGCAACTATAAACGTTTGGGGACACCAAAAATAAAACTCCATTCTAATCATTTAAGTTTTGTGAACTATTTAATCGCCAAAAGACGATTATTTCACATATATCTACACATATATCTCTATAATATGTTATTTACATTTAGGAAACTTGCATAAATTATATATAAGATAAAACAAAACAACTACACTTTTGGACACAAACTCATTTTATCATTTAGGTTTTGTAAATATGGATGAAAAACAAATGACTTATAGTCTGGTCATTTTAGATTTGAAGCAGTTTACATTTCAACCCAAAATTGGTAAAAGTATATATATTGCGTATATACAAAATATGGCGTTTTAGTCACGTTTTTATTCAAAATTTCCAATGTTCGTCTATATCAAAAAATTAAGTTTATACTTAGCTGGGCATCTTGTTTTTTGATTCATATTCGTAAAAAAAATTTAAGATAGGACGAGTTTTCTGGTGTCAAAGAGTGTATCTATAGTGCTTCATTTGTATTTTAAATTCAAACTTTCCGAATGCGTATAACATAATGTAGTTATGAAAATACGCCATTTCGTTTACTATTGATTTTTGCTAGTGCTTATAGCAGCCAAATTAGGGCCATCTTAATTTTTAAAGTATGTTTTTTTAAACCATAAATGGTAAATAAGTTCCTTTGGTCCAAAAGGATGACATGAAGGTTTTGTTAATAAAAATATGATGATGACATGGATCTATGTGAAAATCATTTTAGATTTTGCTATTATCCGTAACTACGGTGGCCGCCATCTTGGATTCAAAGCATGTTAGCAAAACAAAAATAGTGGAATTTGCTTGTTTATGTCTTCAAATATGAAATACAATGTTATGCCCCATATGTTTAGTTTAATGTCGTAAATTACCGTTTTTAGCTTGTTAATAGCGCTTGTCGGCGCCCATATTGGTCGCCATATGAATTTGAAGGTTGTTAACCATAAAAATGTCAGATAAGGATTCCTAGTACCACAGATTTACACCAATTTTTGAGTTAAATCCCAATTCTAATCTTGATCTAGCGTCGGATGCAGCGTCTATATTCATAACATAGCTTTTTGGGCTGCCATTCGGACGCCATTTCTTGGTTCTACCAGGTACACGGTACGTTTTTATTGTTTTAATGTGACTACATATGAATTAGCTATTTTTAACTCTTTGGTAGGAAAAACTGGGTATGTAGGGTCAATTGGACTCTATTGCGTCAGAAACCAATTATATGGGAATTTGTGTATTTTTGGCGGCCATTTCGGATTTTTGAACCATAAAAACGTTTTTGAAAAAATTCCAATATTTTCCAATAAGTTACACCCAAAGGACAAAGAAATCAAGTGGGAATTTTGCTTTTAAACTAGAAAAAAAACACGACGGCGGTATTTATGACATACAAGCCTAACATAAATACCACTGTAAATAAAACAGTGGGCTAGAAAATAATACCAACACATTTGAAAAAAATCTAGTTATTTAATTCGCTGAACCGTTATTTCTTTACGTAATATGAAGCTATTTTGTAACTGCACTGGTTTAACGTAATATGAACTATGAAAATCGTTTTAACTATAAAATGTGTTTAAATTAACGTCGTAAGTACCGTTATTAAAAAAAATGCAAAATCTTATGTTCCCTATCATTTTTAAAAAAGAGTTTAAACAACACGCTGTTCCTCCTTTTTGTTTATATTTAGTTTAATTTGAAACAGTAGTACAATACATATATATTTAATTTAGCATTTTGCTATCAGTAAAGTTCATGTAGGAGTCGTGGGATAAGGTTTAGGACTTGTAATCTAAAAAGGCCCTGTTCGAATCTATGTACGGTATATGTAGAAGTTATTCATATGATGATGAAGTAATGGTGAATTAGGAATTGTACATACTTTATTAAAACAAAGTGTATAAATGGTTTAAAATCTTTTTTTCAAGGTCCTTTGTTTATTGCCTTTTCTCAAAATTGTTGATGAATATAACTTTTTTACAACACGTGGTACGTAAAGACAGTTGTATGATGCAATAGTCCAACGTGAAACATTTGGTCAGAGGATTTAATACTTTTTAATTCTTAATTATTGTTAAAACAAAGCAAAAAACCAACAATAACGCTGAAGCTCAGATTTTAACACGTTATTACAACCTCAATGTTTCGTATGTTTATCGGCATCCAATTATTTACCGTCTGCACGTTGTGAGTCCCAGCGCCAGTCAAATCCCGGTTTTTACAAGTTTATTTTAACAGTGCATATCCATTTATCTGTGAGTCACCCCCCATATAGTCTCATATAGATAGACAAAAGGTTTGCTTAATAAAAGCCCGACCACTTAATAAGAATAAACGATAAAGGACAATGGAAACAAAACCAACACTTTAGAAAACATAATAGGTAGTACAAATGAAATAAACAACAAACAAAAAAAGAACATGATGACTTGCCATGATTACTATTCAACCAACGTAGCGGTTCCAAAGTCATGGAACTTTTTTTCCACTGTATTTAAAAAGGGAGTGACCCTTTTCGTCTTTGCGCCTGGTGCCTTCATTTCTTGTACAGGAGCCAGATAGCCACGCTCTCCCCGGTCCTGCCCACTTCTTTTCCCTTTACCGCCACTTGCACCCTTTTCCGCTTTGCCGTGAATATGAGTTCCTTTGGGTCCAAAGGATGCATCGAAGTTTTTGTTAATAAAAATATGATGATGACATGGATCTATGTGAAAATCATTTTAGATTTTGCTATTATCAGTATACTTACGGTGGCCGCCATCTTGGATTCAAAGCATGTTAGCAAAACAAAATAGTTGGAATTTGCTTCTTCTGTCTTCAAATATGAAATACAATGTTACTGCCCCATAAGTTTAATGTCTTAAATTACCAGTTTTTAGCTGTTAATAGCGCTTTCGGCGCCCATATTGGTCGCCATCTTGAATTTGAAGGTTGTTAACAATAAAAATGTCAGATAAGGGTTCCTAGTACCACAAGATATACACCCATGAGTCTAAATCCAATTCTCATCTTGATTAGCGTCGATGTAGCGTTTATATTCATAACATAGCTTTTGGCGGCCATTTCGGACGCCATCTTGGATACCAGGTACACGTTAAGTTTTTATTTGTTTAATGTGACTACCATATTGAATTTAGCTATTTTTTTTAACTCTTTGGTATTGAAAATATGGGTATTGTCGTCAATTTGGACCTCATATTGCGTTCAGAATACCAATTATAATGGAATTTGTGTATTTTGGCGGCCATCTTGGATTTGACACCCTAAAAAACGTTTTGAAAAAATTCCAAGATATTTTTTCCAATAAGTACACCCAAAAGACAAAGAATCAAGTGGAATTTTGCTTTTAACAGAAAAAAAACACGACGGCTGTATGTCTGACATACCAGCCTACACTATAACATACAATTACAATTTGAAAGCAGAAAAATGTAAATAAACAGTGGCTAGAAAATAATACAACACATTTTGAAAAAAATCTAGTATTTATTCGCTGACCGTTATTTTCTTTTCCGTAATATTAAGTTATTTTGTAACTTACTTGTTTTAATGTAATAATATGAACTATGAAAATCGTTTTAACTATAAAATGTGTTAAATAACGTCGTAAGTAACGTCATTAAAAAAATGCAAAATCTTATTTTCCCTATCATTTTTAAAAATAGTTTAAAAAACTCTTTTCCTCCTTTTTGTATTATATTTAGTTTAATTTGAAAACAGTAGTACACATACATATATATTTAATTTTAGCATCTGCTATCAGTAAAGTCATGTAGTGTAGTGGATAAGGTTTAGGACTTGTAATCTAAAGGCCCTGGTTCGAATCTATGTAAGGTATATGTATTAAGTTTATTCATATGATGATTAAGTAATTGGTGACATTAGAATGTGTACATTACTTTATAAAACAAAGTGTATAAACTGGTTTAAATCTTTATTTCTTCAAGTGTTCCCTTTGTTTATTGCCTTTTTTCTCAAAATTGTTTGCATGAAATATAACTTTTTTACAACACGTGGTAACGTAAATACAACGTTTGTATGATGCCATAGCTTCAACGTGAAAATTTGGTCAGAGGATTTTAATAACTTTTTAATTCTTAATATTGTTTAAACAAGCCAAAAACCAACAATAACGTTGAAGCTGAGAATTTACACCGTTATTTTACACCCCTGCAATGGTTTCGTATTTTTACGGCTCCAATTATTTTACGTTCTGCACGTTGTGAGTCCCAGCTGCCAGTCAAATCCCTGTTTTTTACAAGTTTATTTTTAACAGTGCATATCCATTTCATATGTGAGTCCCCCCCCCCCCATATCGTCTCATATTAGATAGACAACAACGTGTTTGCTTAATAAAGCCCGACCACTTAATAAGAATAAACGATAAAGGACAATGGAAACAAAACAAACTTCTAGAAACACATCAGGTAGTACAAATGAAATAAACAACAAACAAAAAAAGAACTGATGACTTGCCATGATTACTATTCAACCAACGTAGCGGTTCCAAGTCATGCAACTTTTTTCCACTGTATTTAAAAGGGAGTTGAAACATTTTATTCTTTGAGAACTGGTGACTTAATTTTATTGTAAATGTCAGATTACCGTCTACCAGGTCATGCAAAATTCTTTCTACTTTAAAGAGAAATTGAAACATTTTACCTTTCAATTGTCATTGCACTTTCGATTCGTCATTGTACAGGGCCAAACTTTCAAAATGCATGGATCTTGACAAATTTGGAGTCAAATTGTAGGTATGAGCATGAGCAATCCAAAAAAGTATAGTTTGCATTATCTAGGATGTTTAGTTAGGTGGTAAAATTCGGTGTAAAGTTACCTCTTATCAAATTTGTATTGTTTTGTATGGAAAATTGGCACTACTCTTCTCTTTTCAAAACGATAGACCAAAACGGAAGATACGAAATCGTGGAAACTGTACATTTCCAGATTGTTCATGCTCATACCAACAATTTGACACCAATGATGTCAAGATTGAAGCATTTTGAAAATGTGACCCCCTGTACAATGACCAATCAATTAAAGTTCAATGACCTTTATCATATTTTCACCCATATCTCTGTAACTGAACATCACAGATCTGGCAAACTATTTATTGTCTTGCGATGAGACGAATCATTTGAGATACTTTTCAACTAAATTGAACTTCTTTGTACGTTTAATCCCTCTTAATCCAAGATGGCTACCAAACGGACCCCTAGGCAGTCAGACAGCAGGTCACGCTTTGTGCCTGTAAAGGTCATGATTTCTTATCGCGTAATTCAGAAGCTAAGTGCCAGTGCCGAATCTTGCGAAGTTTTCCAAAATGATAGCTTAAATTTAAACCATTTTAAGAGGAACTGGAACAAATATTAGATGCGCTAAATGAGTCAAGAAATAAATCTGTAGTTTTTTCTTTGCCTAGCATATCAGAAAATTGATATTCCTGAAATAATTATGTGGTAACAGTGGTTTTAAAATTGTATTCAATTTTAAGATGTCGCGTAGTGTCCCCAAACAAACCGTGGACCTGACCATTTCCGACAGATTCTGGCAAACTGAACATTGTTAAACTGTTAATTATTTGATAAGATATGTGGCTTGCTATGTGCCAAAAATAATTGGCGTCCAACGCTTTCTCGTGGTACCAAATTGATATAAAACTAAAAAAAAAAAAAAAAAAAAAGGTAGTACAAATGAAATAAACAACAAACAAAAAAAGAACTGATGACTTGCCATGATTACTATTCAACCAACGTAGCGGTTCCAAGTCATGCAACTTTTTTCCACTGTATTTAAAAGGGAGTTGAAACATTTTATTCTTTGAGAACTGGTGACTTAATTTTATTGTAAATGTCAGATTACCGTCTACCAGGTCATGCAAAATTCTTTCTACTTTAAAGAGAAATTGAAACATTTTACCAAAAAAGTATAGTTTGCATTATCTAGGATGTTTAGTTAGGTGGTAAAATTCGGTGTAAAGTTACCTCTTATCAAATTTGTATTGTTTTGTATGGAAAATTGGCACTACTCTTCTCTTTTCAAAACGATAGACCAAAACGGAAGATACGAAATCGTGGAAACTGTACATTTCCAGATTGTTCATGCTCATACCAACAATTTGACACCAATGATGTCAAGATTGAAGCATTTTGAAAATGTGACCCCCTGTACAATGACCAATCAATTAAAGTTCAATGACCTTTATCATATTTTCACCCATATCTCTGTAACTGAACATCACAGATCTGGCAAACTATTTATTGTCTTGCGATGAGACGAATCATTTGAGATACTTTTCAACTAAATTGAACTTCTTTGTACGTTTAATCCCTCTTAATCCAAGATGGCTACCAAACGGACCCCTAGGCAGTCAGACAGCAGGTCACGCTTTGTGCCTGTAAAGGTCATGATTTCTTATCGCGTAATTCAGAAGCTAAGTGCCAGTGCCGAATCTTGCGAAGTTTTCCAAAATGATAGCTTAAATTTAAACCATTTTAAGAGGAACTGGAACAAATATTAGATGCGCTAAATGAGTCAAGAAATAAATCTGTAGTTTTTTCTTTGCCTAGCATATCAGAAAATTGATATTCCTGAAATAATTATGTGGTAACAGTGGTTTTAAAATTGTATTCAATTTTAAGATGTCGCGTAGTGTCCCCAAACAAACCGTGGACCTGACCATTTCCGACAGATTCTGGCAAACTGAACATTGTTAAACTGTTAATTATTTGATAAGATATGTGGCTTGCTATGTGCCAAAAATAATTGGCGTCCAACGCTTTCTCGTGGTACCAAATTGATATAAAACTACACCAAATATAATGTTACTTCAGCCTTTTACGAAATCAAGTTTTATTGTATTTCCATATACCACGAGTCAATCCGATGTGTTCATTTCACCCGGAGAGCTGGGAAATATACGCACGATTGGTTCCATGGCTTTGCCTATAACCATGGCAATATTGATTGATACCGTAGCAACCACATAGAGAAATTGGGTCTAAACATTTGAATTATATTTTTGTGTTATTTTCGTGGACTTGACCGTTTCGTATGTTCTGTAATTTAATTTTGATGGATTATGGAAGAAAATGATGTAACTTTTGAAAACTGAGCAAATCGGAGCTGTCCGTTTCCGATAGCATTATTTGTGGCAGGTTTTTAGCCCGACTTTGCATCTAAAATCTGTATCATTCGATTTATTTGAAAATGACGATTTTACATTTAATATCAACCATCAGCGACTTTAGTATGCGTGTTCAGACATATTATCTATATCAAACAATTTCAAAGATGGTAACAACGCGAAATCCAACAAAAATGTACCTTGACCAATTTTTTTTTACACTTTTTTCATAGCGGTCATTCGAAGTCAGTTGAGTTGTAGAAAAGAAAATAAGCAGTATTTGTGTGACCTGCGCTTTGACTTGCAAGACCAACTCAAGCAAAGCTCGGGTCAGCTATTTGACTCAAGTTCGCTGCTTGTGAATGCCAGAGTGCACAAACTGAAAAGAGTGTGCTATACAAAAAGCAAATAGTATCGCATTAGAGTGCCACGTAATACGATTCGTTTCCCCAGCAATCGGTCCAAAAACAAATCACATGGCTTAGCGCGTTGAATTCAAACCTTTTCTTGTATTGCATGTGTCCTGTGATTGTTTGGACCGATTTCTGGGGAAACAAATCCTATTACGTGGCACTTCTTCAGCGAATTACGCCTTGATCAATATGCCAAGATGGCACAATCTCCAAATTAAGAGTGCTTGTTAGCGCTGTTTCGCTCTTGTTAGACGTAGAGCTCATCAGTGCAGCTTGGTGTGCACATTTTTCGTGTTCTTGACTACGTTAAGGCCTCAATAGTTTCAACTTGGATTCATCTAGAATCGTCGAGTCACTGGAATTTTGCCAGATCCGTCAAGATTGCTGCCAGACTTTGGTCCTAACGGACAGAATCCAGCTATGTACAATCAATTATAGTCGAATATTCTGCCGAATTTTGCATTGTGAAGCTGGTATAATATACGACGACGAAGTATGGGATACCCGACTACTTTCCCTGAAGGCTGTGATGATCCAGATTTCAACTCCAATCTAACAAATCATATATGGTATGCTTACACCTGGTTCTACTCCCGTTCCGAGATTCGAATCTTTACTATTGGTATACCTATAGTACTGATAATTTGCGTTCTCGGTAACGGAGCTTTCTTATATGCTGTAGCTAGGGTAAGACGTCTCCATACAATCACTAACTACTATTTGGCTAATTTGGCCTTAGCGGATGTTGGATTTGTAATAACATCATGTGGTAACTATTTGTATGCATACTATGACTCTCCTGTTCGTTATGATGCGCCGTACGACTCATTTGTTGGATGTGCTCTCTCCTTTGGTATATCCAACGCCATGTACTACGCCTCGTTGGGCCTAGTAACACTTGTTACATTCGAGCGTTATCGTGGAATCTGTTTTCCTCTTAAACACCGAGCAATCGCCAGCAAAAGTCGCACCAAGAAATTAATCGCAGGTTCGTGGTTGGTGGGTTGTATACTGAGTTGTATTCGAACCCTCAAGTACAGCAAATTGATCAGATACTGCACACTTTGGCCGCATCTGCGTGATTTCGCAGGATGGCCTCAGAAGTCTGAATTCTGTGTTACAATCCACGAAAACGTCAGCCTTCTCAGTGATCTAACAGAGATTGTGCCATTTTTATAGCTTTAATTTTGAACGGATACATGTATGTCAGAATCATATACAGCCTTGGGCATCGTAAACTGGTAAAGAAAGGTGAGCAGAAGGAAGGTCAAACACAATTGCAAACCAATGCAATTAAAATTCGTAAGCAGGTCGCGCGTATGCTCATCGTAAACGGGACGTTGTTTTTCTTCTGTCAGATTTGGATCCGTCTCAATGGTTTAGATAATGTTCTAAAGAATACTCGAGGATATGGACTGTACAAAAACGAATCGACTTATGGTACACTGCTGGTGTTTGGGCGTTGTATGTTGTATGCTAATTCGTCGCTGAACCCATTCGTCTACAATTCACCAGCTCTTACTACAGAGATGCTTTCAAGGAAGCCTTTTGTGGTAAAATTCTCAATCGACATAAGTCTGTATTTTCTTCACAGTCAAAGTTTACTGCTGATACAACAAGTTCTAATATTTGAATTGCAAATTATGGTGTATGCTTTTTTAGGGCGTTTCCGTAATCTGACCCATCTGACATACTTATGAATTCGGAAACCTTAACGAAATAAACATGTGCTTTATTCCGTGAAGGGTTTCCGAATTCATAAGTGTGTCAGATGGATCAGGTTACGGAAACACCCGCTTTTTACGAGTCTAGATGTATTATAAGAGACGTGTAGTTTGTACTTGAAACATGCAAAATATGTGAACAACTGATCCAAACGTGTTTCCGTAAAGTGACGGTGCTCATCTGACCCACACTTTTTCTGACACTCAAATTCTGAAACCTTTCACGGAATAAAGCACGTGTTTATTTCGTTAAGGTTTCCATGAGTGTCCGAAGAAGTGGTCAGATGGCTCACCTTACCAAAACACCCGTAGATTTCGCTTTATTCCGTTGAACACAAGGACAGATAATTACTGATTATCTGAAGAAATTCTGAGTCGCCGATTGAAACAACATGAAGTTGCTTTTTGCCCTTCGCAATATGGCGGGAAATAATGCATACACCTGCTGGTGCACATATTCCACACAGGTGTTCTATTGTTATACAGAATTCCTTTAATTTTGACAATAAAGTGAAGCCATATTGCAGAGGGCAAAATGCAACTACCTGTGGTTTCAATCGGCGACTATTCAACGGTGTGCCAGCCCGCTATCCATGTGTAGAGGTCAGTGCTCCCAGGTCCTACAGCCTTAAAAATTATGAGTATCAGTATAATGTTATGTTTTATTTCTGTGTGTATGGTGATAATGCGTATGTCAGGAGGCGGTTGTCTCCTACTTCGTTTTGTGGCCAAAATTGATTTTTTCAGTTTTATAGATAAGGACATCCAAAAGAACCACGTCCAACTTCTTGTGAAATTTTCAGCGTCGTATTGCCACCTGGGGGCGCCATTGAAGTTTGTACAGGGGTCAAATGTCAAATTGATGATATTGTTGCAAAACCCCTCACCAATGTGTTTCTCTCATCACAAGGAGTTAGAAAAGATATAGTTCGTCATATCTGGGATGGATCGTTCAGGAGTTTTTAAGGAAAAAGGTCAAAGGTCAATATTTTGATTTACAGGGGTCAAAAATGCAAAATACGAACAGATTTCGATGAAAATGGTCTCAAATTGATGATTATGCCAATCCAATTCATATTTAAAAAAGTTTGCCCTATCCAGGATTATATTACTTACCATGGTAACACCCTAATTTGGCCTGACTCAGTGGAGTTTAATGGACACAGATTTACATCAGAGTGTTACCATGGTAACGAGAGGTTCTAGATAGGGCAAACTATTAATATGAATCGATTTGGTCAAAGGATAATTTTTTTTTATTTTGACCTCTGTAGGCCAAAAAGTTCACCTTTGACCTTTTTGCTAATAACTCATGAGCGATCCATCACAGATAGGGCAAGGTATACCTTTCCTGAATCTCTGTGACTAAAAGAACACATTGGTGAGGTTTTCTAGCACAATATCATCAATTTGACATGAAATATCAATTTTGACCCAACTTATGAAGTAGCAATAAAACACTGCCAACCGCCCCTGACTATATTGTATTCCTATTTGCGTTTGATTTCCTCATATTACAAGCCGTTTTGGTATTTTCCGTTTTACTATTGCACCTTTGTATTAAATGCACCCGGGAAACGGACTAAAGTACAGTTATCTGTGTAATCTTGCTCTATTGCATTGCACACACTGTTGCAATACCAAAACGGGATCATACCCAACAGTCTGTAAAACACATGTATACGTGAGTTCACACGCTCATGTATAATTATAATAAATGTCTAAGTTAATTTATCGTGTAGGAAACAAAATCGCCCTCAAGTTTAGTTGCACTTGACAATGTATATATTTCCCATGCATAGTTCTAGACTTTTTGGGCAAACTGGTTGAAACGTATTTGTAGGCACATTTATTATTCCCATTCGTTGTTGGAAAAAACATTTGTGATATAAAACGATTTATTTTAAGTAAAGAGATTGGTATTTCACCCTTTTGGAGTAACCACATAATTAATTCACTGGGGCAATGAGAAAAATGTGAACTTTCTTTTGATACCAAATTCTTAATTTAGAGGAGTAAAGTGACGTGACGTGACGAGGTTGTCGGCCGGGTCACAGACATTTTTATATGTATATCCACAAGTCATTGGTAATGGTTTGTGGTGGTCTCAGTATTTATTCAACTGAGTATGCTGATCCGGGACCACAATAAGTATGCGTTTATGTATGCTTTTTGTGTTTTTTAATCCTTGGTTTGACCTAAATAAAGTGAAATGAAATGAAGTGTATCCATTATACGGACGCTCCTAATACTGAAAACAAACCTAACGGACGATTGCTGGACTAACCAAGTTAGCTAGTCTGAAACTGCGGGCTAGTTAAACATTAGTCAGGGATGATTTTCAATAATAATCAAGCGTGCTAGACTGGTTTACCTTGTTTACCTTATGGAGTCATCGTCTTAGTCCAACGGAAAATTCGTAGGGTTTTGCACATTATCTTACATCTGGGATGCTTACACAAGAATGTGCAAAATGTGTTGATGGTTTCTAGGCAATATTGACCTGCTGATTACAAATTTTGATGATGCAACTTTATCATCCTTGAGTATTTTGAGATAAGGGAGGGAGTAAATTAACAGTGGTCAAATCTGTAAATGTTTCGTTCGGGGTTAAAAGGTGTATAGATATCCCATGTTCGTCTGGTCTTAAAGGTCCCAGGAAATGCAAATAAAATTGTGGTTTGTGTCAAGTCTATACAAGGAGGGACCAAAAAGCATTCAATATTTTGGTTGGTGATGACATCATTAGTGAAACTATTGATTTTTCAGAGAGTAATAGAAAATTCAGGGTGACTGGTGTGAATCTATTCATGACACTGACTGAAAATCAATAGTTTCACTAATGATGTCACTGGTAGTGTATTTTTCTTTCTGGCCCTGTTTATTGGAATGGAATATCCCGTAAAGATTTATAGTAGGTTTATCATCTCATTTCCTGGGACCTTTAAAGGGGCATTTCGTGAACCACAGCCTCGTCCCCCCGACTTACCTAAAAAAGTTGAGATTTTCATATCATCTGAACCGTTAACGTTAGTAATCCATGTGTGCCAAATCTTACGTGTAAATTCGGTCGTATCTGTAAGAAATTCGCAATTTTGTATTTTCTGTCCATAAATGGACACAAATTATAGCATAGTGGCCTATGGGACCGTGAGAAACGAGCATTTGCTCATAACACAAAGCCGCAAAGTCGGGATCAGCTGAAAAGTTGTGAATAAGCTTTTCTCAAGGATGTCTAGTGAAAAATGAATAAAACACAAGGTGCTGTAATCACGAAATGCACCTTTAAAGAGACATGAGATTTCCAGAAAGAAGCGCCCCCATTTTTTCTCGAACCCCGGCTTTTTACATATTTGGAATGCTTACCAATGTATTAGATCACACCTGAAGTGAATAAGCCGAATACGCCGTCTTTATGTAATAAGATGATGATTTAGTAGTTTCTGTCGTGCACGACAGAAAGTCAAAGCATGGTTTTCTATGGGGGAACGATTACGATAGCAGGCAAGTTCAAAACAATGTTTGCGGCCTTCTTTTGCACCTGTTTGTCCAATAAACCTTCGGAACGTTCTCGGTAGGTGGTCTACAACCGATCCAGTGAAATTTGAGAGAAATTCGTATCCTTAAAAAATCTCCTCCTGTCACTTTAAGGATTATGGCCCGTGTTCTCAACGATGTTTAACGCTAATCACTGGTTAAATCGCAATTTATACGCCCGTTAAAATAAACGCAATTCTCAAAGTATGGTTAACTTTAATCGCTGTTTAAATTTTAGCCGAACATCGTTAAACATAGACTTGGTCCGGGGGTAGTTTAAGGCGTGTTTAACTTCACGCTTTCATCAAATGCCTGATATTTTCAGCAATGTGATACTCGTGGTTAGACCAATTGTCCCCTCTATTTCTCTTATCTTTCTTTTTCGAGTCCTCAGTTGATTTCTTCTCGTCCATTTTCCTTTGCTTGTATTTTTATGCTCGTGTGTATCTGTTATAGTATTGAATTATTAGACAGTTACATCCCAGGTCATAACTAATCTACTTTCCTACCATATATTTACTAGTGTTTTATGTTGTATATACTATATTCTTCAAAATAAGCTTTTGGGCCACCCTGATTTTTGACTTAAAAACAACATGGCGGCCAAAATACAAATTCTTACTTAAAAAACGCTAAAACCGTATTTTTTCCGTTGAGAAATTCACACAAAAACTCTTAATTTCCCATTTTATTTTACAAACACATTGCTCTTTGCATTTGACAAAGTGAAATTTCAAATTATCGAAAGAATTCAAAATGGCCACCACAAACGCTCAATACATTGATGAACTGCCTTAAATTTATTCTTAAGGATATTATTGTAATATAACTGATGCATTGTTAACTTATTGTTGAGCTTCTACAAGAAAGCATATAGGGCTATCATTGTTTCTCAAAATGGCGGCTAAAAAATTCAAAATGGCTGATATGTAGGTTAATTACACTAATGTATTACTTTAACTGTATTGTTGGGAATTATTTTGTTCTCTAAATGGTGTTATTACAATTTTTCATTACTAAATTATATATAGCTACCGATTATCTTAAAAACAGCTGGAAAATTCAAGATGGCTAACAAATTCATGTAAAATATACGATTTTAGTCGATTTTTAGTGACAAATTGCATTTTGACCGCCATTTGTATTTCTTATTGGCCGCCATTTTGGGCAAATGATATATTGTTATTGATATTTATTATGATAAAATATTGATTTTATGAGTGCATTTTATAATTGTTAGCTAATTTTTGGTCACAATTGGTATTTTGGCCGCCATTTTGTTTTTAAGTAAAATTTCACTGTGGCCAAAAGCTTATTTGAAACAATATTGTTATGCAATCTTAAAACACTAGTAAATATGATTCAGGAAACATGTTATTATGTTTGGAATAACATCCCTCGTCTAAACTACTTAACTAATTTCCTCCCACATGCTTAAAAGTAGTGTACCCCAGGTCATATCTAAACTAGCTCTTGCCACTTTTCAGCAGTGCTTTTATGTTCTATAAGTATAAAATTTATAAAAAGCTTTTGGGCCACCCTGATTTTTTAATTTTAAAGAAAATGGCGGCCAAAATAAAAATTTTGACTCAAAATGAGCTAAAAATGTTTATACCCATTAAAAAAAGTATACAAAACTCAAATATTGCCTCTTAATGTACAAAGGCATAGGTCTTTGCATCTACAAAGCAACATGTCTATTTGTTTGAAGTCGTAACCCAAAGAAGTCAAAATGGCTTCCACAATTGTTATATACAAGTAAGCATAACAATAACGTTATTCATTAGAATATGATCGTAATCTTAATGATGCATGATAAAATTATTGTTGTGCTGCTACCAGAACACATATGGGCTATCAATTTGCTCAAAATTACTGGCATAAGAAATACAAATGGCGGTCAAAATGCAATTTTTTGACTAAATATTGACTAAAATCGTGTATTTTACATGAATTTGTTAGCCATCTTGAATTTTCCCGCTGTTTTTAAGATAATCGGTAGCTATTTACAATTTAGTAATAAATAATTGTAATAACACCATTTAGAAAACGAAATAATTCCCAACAATACAGTTAAAGTAATACATTACTGTAATTAACCTAAATATCAGCCATTTTGAATTTTTAGCCGCCATTTTGAGAAACAATGATAGCCCTATATGCTTTCTTGTAGTAGCTCAACAACAATTTAGCGATCCATCAGTTATATTACAATAATATCCTTAAGAATAAACTTAAGGAAATCCATCAATGTATTGAGCGTTTGTGGTGGCCATTTTGAATTCTTTCGATAAATTGAAATTTCACTTTGTCAAATGCAAAGAGCAATGTGTTTGTAAAATAAAATGGGAAATTAAGAGTTTTTTGTGTGAATTTCTCAACGAGAACAATACGGTTTTAGCCATTTTTAGTAAGAATTTGTATTTTGGCCGCCATGTTGTTTTTAAGTAAAAAATCAGGGTGGCCCAAAATCTTATTTTGAAGAATATAGTATATACAACATAAAAATACTAGTGAATATGTGGTAGGAAAGTAGATTAGTTATGACCTGGGATGTACCTGTCTATATAGCAAGTGCGGCACAGTGACATACAACAGTTTTAAATAGGCCCGGCGTTTGTCTCCATCACTGAACAAATTCTAAAGCTCCTTGCGTAACGCGACATTCTTGAAGTTTACCCGTGGGCTTCCTGCATAGCATTTACAACTGCGGAAGGCATTGTCTGACATATAAATCGTTCACGCACACGTAATATTATAGGCGAAGATATTAAGTCATAGTTCGGTGTATGATATTTACGGCGTTTAAATACCATGGTTAGCTAAACGACTTGTTAAAAAAAATAATATTTAACCTGGGGTTTTTTTAAACTGTGCGTTTAGCTAACCACAATTTAGGCCTAACCACCGTTTATTTTAAACATCGTTTGAGAATACGGCCCTTTATGCCTCACATTTCATAGTTAGAAAGGTTTGAGATAGACAGTGTCATTATTGATGTGATCTATATTGTTCATATACCTACTACAATCTTGGAAAAAATTGTTGGAACACTTGTGGTAGGTTTTGAAAAAATTCCCCCGTTCTCCCCCGAAACAATGTTGTTCATGGTCATGTCGTCAGCAGCCTTGCCACACATCCCAACATTGAGATGATGGGGGTGGGGAAGGGAAAGGTCGAATGGAAGGTTCAGGCTTGCAATTGAACTGTGACTTTTGGGTTAGGGACCTACGATGTGATCACGGCAAGCATTTAATACAATCGTGTTAGGTGTTCCAACTAATTTTTTCCAAGATTGTAGGTTGTACCATAATTTCAGTTTAAAGAGACATGAGGAGATTTCGAGAAAGAAGCGCCCCCAATTTTTCTCGAACCCCGGTTTTTTATATATTTGGAATGCTTACCAATGTATTAGATCACACCTGAAGTGAATAAGCCGAATACGCCGTCTTTATGTAATAAGATGATGATTTAGTAGTTTCTGTCGTGCACGACAGAAAGTCAAAGCATGGTTTTCTATGGGGAACGATTACGATAGCAGGCAAGTTCAAAACAATGTTTGTCCAATAAACCTTCGAAACGTTCTCGGTAGGTGGTCTACAACCGATCCAGTGAAATTTGAGAGAAATTCGTATCCTTAAAAAATCTCCTCCTGTCACTTTAATACACTTTGTCATGTGCGATGTGTTTATAATGGCTGTTTGAAGGCTGGGTTCTAGATTGTAAATATGACAATACAAAATGGCGCTTAGCTTTGTCTTGGTTGAGTTAATTTTGGGTGTTTCCATAAGGTAACGTATCTGAGCCACTTTTTCTTACACACTTATGAATTTGGAAGCCTTAACGGAATAAACCTGTGCTAATTCCGTCAAGGGTTTCCGAATTAATAAATCTCTCAGAAACGGTGGTCAGATGAGTCGCCTTTTACCCCGATAGTTTGAGTAATTTTAGTTGAGTGTTTTTCTCTTTTTTTATATGTTTAGCGATTTTTCTAATGCGTCATAGTCCTTCTTTGTTAGCATGAAGTATGGTTTATGGTTCTTGCTTTTTGAGTCAAGTGATTTCGTTTTATATTTGAAATGGAAGAGTGCTATTTTGTGTATGATATGGGCAGTTTTCAGTTTTGAACTCAATACCCAAAAAAAAAGTGGAGGCATCACACTTTTCGCTACAAAACAGAAGATATTGAGGTACTTTTGGTCTCATTTCAAAGTTGAGATTAATGTTTATGTGAAGTTTGGCAGCGGTTCGCCCTGTACAAACTCTATGGGAAATTTGAAGTTTTGCATCTCCGTGTCCAAACATGTTCACAACTTTGTCAAAAATGGGTGAGTTTTAATAATTTTGGTATCAAAAAATGCTATCATCTTTCCCCATGGACCCCATCATTTTCTAACCATTTGATCCCTATATTGAATCCAAAACAGCAAGAAAATCAATATTAGCACAAACATCATAGTACCATAACCATACCACACTATATTTAATTGTGGTACTGTGTGTGATAAAGTGTGAACGCTTTACCATTAGCCTCGTCATATGCATGTCAGCGTCAAAGCTCAGTGACTTCCATCATTGCACCTGTAGAAATGAAGCGTAAGGGACCGATTGACTCGGGATACTGTATTGTTTTAAAATTGTCAATGGTTGTTTGCTACTGCGCAGACCAGTGTTTGGGTAATACGCTGAACACTTTAGATGTAAGTTTTTGTCATTTCCTCTTTTTTCCACTGTAGTTTAGCGTTTTCCTTTGTTTTACTTGTACTAAAATATTCAACAGGCCAACGTTCTAAAGTAATTTATAAATAAAATGCAATATATTATAATTATTTTAAGTTATTGTGCTCGCATTGTGTATTGGTGTATTTAAATCCGGATTGATCCTTAAATTTACAAACTTTAATAAATTCTTTTTATGTGTTTAAGATTTTTTGTGATATTGTTTAGTTATTGTAAAAGAAAACGGATATGTTGTCAACCCGAATCGTGGAGGTGATAACACCTCCACTTTTCAACTTCGTTGCAAATTAACAATGGCTCCGCATACCGGGCCGATTGTTGAATATCTTTAGGTTCGCTGAAGTCTATACATGCCCATTAGTCACTGATAATGTGAAAAATTGGGGTGACATTTTATTCATTTTCAAGAAAATGTGACAGTTTTATGTGCGGGAACAGACAGTTATGATTTTAATAATTTATGAATTTACACTTGGCTTTCCCATACCCCTGTCATGCCTGTTCGATGAAATAACTTAGCAGCCTGGTCTCGGACGTGAATAGTCCTACTGATCTGCCAATTACGAACAGGGTGAAAAGTTTGTCAGTAGCCATCATTGTTGAAATGATATCGTGTACGTCATGGTTGGACTAAAAACAAGTTGACCGACCGCCAAACATCCCTATTTTCAGGCCTACTTCTGACCTTAAATATCACCCTAACAGAGAGATAGTGAGCTATAATATAATTAAGACTGTATTGTTTTTAATTGCTTAGCGAAATTTGTGTAATTGCAATTGTTCTGGACATTCCAAATTCTTGGAATCGATCTTTTGTTTGACAAAAATTAAAATAACTTTGTTTTAAAAAGCAGATCATTTGTGCACAAGGCTAATATTTTGTGTTTAGAGGGTATTTCTGACCTTGGCGTTCAGGTCTTACAGTCGATGTTATGTTTTTACAACTACCCACCATTCACCATTTGTACGATTCGTTATTTGTAGGTAGTCTCGAAATGGCATCGAAATAATTCGGAGTGTTTCATGACAATGCATTCACCTCTTGTAAGCTAATTTGTTTTGTTTAGAAAGAGTCGAAGTGAATCGAACTGTTGTGAAAATGCTCCCATTCGTATTGCAGCCAATTCGAGGATCTCCTTGCAAATGTGGAAACAAAGGGCGAATTAAACAAAACGAAGCGATTTGGTGGCGCGTTCCTTCAATATCGCGGACTAGATAGTCCTGGCTTCTTTTTTATGAAAAGGATAGAATGGGACCTCCGCATTCTAAACACATGAAAATATTCTGAATCTCGTGCATGGCTACTGTGCTTTGGGAACCATATGAAGGCCGGTGTGACAGTAATTATAGTCCGCCGGGAACCATAGTCCGGTCTCCATAGACAACGAAATAAAGCTAACTAATTAATGTTGCGAGAAGAGTCAACTGAATCGAGTGCCCTATTCATTACCGTTGTAGCCAGAGTGAGTACGGCGGACTATAATCATGATAATTACTTCTACTTCTGTGAAAAGTGGCACAATTAGTATCGCACCCTCTCTTAGAATTAGCCATATCTCTGAAATGCAACAACCAAAGACCGAAATGCTGTTAAACGGTTTCAAAAGGCAAGATTCATTTGTGATTATGTATGTAAATTATTACGTATTCTTGTCTTTTTTTCACCTCAAAAGAGGGCGCTTTTGCCGTGCACCAATTTTGTGGACCCCTTGTATTTTGATTAACGTGTATAACATCAAACGTCGTATTGGTTATAAGATCTGAACGATGTGATCACCGTTTTTAGATCATACATTTTTAAATCCTTGTTATCAGACACCAAGTGGGGATCAGCTTTATAAGAAATAATTATGGAAGCAAATACGACGTAATATTAAGGGAATGAAAAACGGGATCAGATATATATACAGGGGACCAATAAAAAAACTTACCTAAAATGAAGTGATATTTTCCAATAATTTTAACAAGCAATTGTTTTTTGATAACAAAAATTACCATAAAAATGGTAATTGAGCATTTTGCCTGAAAAAAAATGTTCATTTTGGTGAGGTGTTCTTAAGAATGGTCCATGAACAATAAGTCAGTAAAAGAGACTTGTCCCAGGAGCATAAGTTTACTCGGGCATACTACTAACCACATCTTACTTAACCACCACACGTACTAATCCCCAATCCCAAATCGAATAGATCGTGTCCTACCCCCGCCGACCCCCCACGCCCATGACACAAGACAGAAAATCGTATTTCTAGCCACAACTGCAGACTTGTCCATAGGTATTTCATGCTGGCAGATAAGTACACTAAAGGTTTTGACAACCCGGCTTTTCAAATCTGAAAATATAGCATGCAAAAATAAAATCCACAGATATCAAATTAAAAAAAAGGAAAAGTATCACTTTCATTTAGGGTAAGGTTTGATTGGGTTGACCCGTTGTAATAAAGTCAAAAGGTATCAAGCAAATGCTACATAATAGCAGGGGACTATGTTGGGAAAGGAGTGTGCGCTTGCGGATTAAAATGTGAATTTTTGCAGACAAGTACTTAGGTAATTGATAATCCATTAAAATGATGGAAGCAGTGATACCCCCCCCCTCTTAATGGACCCAGCTTGGGTTTCAGGTTATAAGGGTCAAAAGTTGAAAAATGTCCGATTGTTGTTGAAAGGTACCACCCATGTGTTTGTATGGTTATAAGGATTCCAAAAAGGTATAGTTTACAATATTATGGCTTATAGTTTCGGAGTAAAATGTGAAAGGTTCATCTTCTGTGTGTACATGGGTCAAAAGAAAAGTTGCTTGATTCAGGGGGTTAATGGGTGGTGCAAATTATTCCCTAATTAAAGGGATTGAAATAAAAAGTTTGCCGTTTTGTTATGCTTAGTTTTCACGTGATTCAACAAAATAGGTCATAGGTCAATAGAAATCCAATTCTCTGTCAATAGCGTTGACTTTATCGTCATTTGGTTTAATAACCAAACACTTAAGAAAGTCCAAAAACCATTCCAATATTCATTCAATGAGCTGAACAAACAATTTGAACCACGTTGTACAAAAAAATGGAGCAAACGTTTAATTTTTGACCCCTGTACAAACCAAAATTGACTCTTTCACCATTTTTATAGTTTTAACCCCATAATTCCAAAACTATAAGCCATTTTGGAAAAGGGCTGCCATTTTGTTTTGAGTAGCATATTTTCAGGGTTGTCCACCTAGAAGTTGTTATGGGAGATCCCCTGAACACGTTGATACCACACAACCTTTGACAGCATCCCATGTCAGGTTAACATAAAAAGTGGTGTTTTTTTGCCCCTTGGGTAATTGCACACGCCCACTTGCAAGGGGAACGATGCCCACCAAACGTTGTTTTTGTACATTGTGTGCGTGTTTCACAGACAGATCACTATTGACGGCGAGCGCAGCAAACCGAAACATCTTCCCTCTTCAAGTCCACTCCAAAATAATAAAACCATCTTCGTTCTGATTTTAAAACTCACGAGCTTTTGGAAAAGAGCCTTAGCACGTGTCCACTGG
>JAMKCH010026201.1:0-76246 GCA_023653785.1 Ophioderma brevispina
AAAATGCGGCATATTGGGCCAAGATAATCAAAAACACACATGAATTTTCACGAGTAATCAGAAACTCTTATCAAACATTTCTTGCTTCAGATGCAGGATGGGTACTAAAATGTCTCCAAAAGTTCCATCAAATGGCAAAATTTGTGAATAAATTCACACTTTGACTAGTTATAATAAATGTGTGGAAGAAACCATGTAATTTTATTTTAAAGGCATCGTAAACTGTTGTCAGGCATATATTTAATATCATCTTGTCAAGGACATAATCTTACACTTTAATATACAAATTTTGGATGGTATAACCAAATATATTACATTTAATATGATAATTTTAAAGTTTTATCTTAAAATGCGCCCGTTTTGGCCGCCATCTTCAATTTGAAGACGCTATCAAGGGGGAAACGCCAAATAAGAGTTTGTAATGGTCAAAGGAATATATTCGACCTTTTCAGTGAAACCTTCATGGTACTTGAACGTTTTCGACGATTTTTAATGACGTCATATTAATTTGCATAAATAATATATTATAAATGCTCAGAAAAATTGGCACCATCGATTTTTTGATAAGGTGGCTAATGTATATTGGAATCCAATACAAATAAACACGAAAGGTCCACTGGAATCAGTTTCCCCTGCATACGGCCACGAACTAATACATCTACACACAAACACACCCTCACATCTACACACCACACCCACACATAACACAACATTGGAACAGGTAACATACTTCAAAACACACACACACACACACACCCGCACCCACCCATCGACATACAGACACACACCCCCACCCACCCACACACACACACACACACACACACACATAGCGACTACACCCGACTTTGGTCGACTTTAGTAGTAGAAGTAGTAGTATTAGTAGTAGTAGTAGTAGTAGTAGTAGTAGTAGTAGTAGTAGTAGTAGTAGTAGTAGTAGTAGTAGTAGTAGTAGTAGTAGTGGTAGTAGTAGTGGTAGTAGTAGTGGTGGTAATAGTGGTGGTGGTGGTGGTGGTGACAATAAATCAAAGCCACCTAGTCTGACCAAGGAAGAAAGAGATAAGAAGGAAGCACAACGACTTCCACCATTCAATTTTAATTAAGACACACGGTAGTGTGTCCACCAAGTTTTAAAAATAACAACTAAAAAAAAAACACAAAACAGCCAAAAAAAGCATTAAAACAGCCAAGATACAAACGACACACACACCGTGAGTATATTAACAGAAACAAACTTTCCTTTGTTTGACGCGGGTTTGACGAGAAATAGCACTAGGTGGCAATATCATCAATAATCACTTAACCGCTCGCAATACACAACCAGAGCATGTATTTCAACCCACAAAAGTATATTGGATACATTTCATGTGCAACGTATGAAATAAGAAAACGGAAACGATGAATTAGAAGTACTTTCAAACGGTCACTTATAATGATTATTAGTGGCAAGTGCGACTCCTCTTACAATTGGTCTCACAGACCTACGGATTTACATTACGAAATGGATAGAGCCAAACTTCCTACATAATTTCTAGTATCCTCATGATGTCATTTTAGTGATAAAATTGACGATAATTCACTCTATGCAAAGAAATGAAGTTAACGGGATTCTTTGTTCAACATCGCTACGAACCATCACTAACTATCATCTCCCATCCAATAATTTGCGTTGTATGCCACAAGCTTCCTTCGTGGCCGGCGGTCTAAATGTTGGCCGTTATTGATTTTACTTTTTTTAGATAGTCCTTGTTTCGGTTCGAGTCCGGCGGTAGCCCCCGACTTTCAACACATTAAAATTACACGAGAGTACACCATTTTCTTTACTTACGGTCACCTGGCCATTGAAGTAAAGGATCTTACACGAGTTTACTCTCCGTTTCGTGGCTGAGAATTGGGTGAGTGGGCGTAGCCCGAAGCCATTCTCAGCCCCGAATGAGAGTTACGAGTGTAATAACCGACTTAACACACATCTCTGGGCGGCACACTATTGTTTTCCGCTCCATTATTTTTGCACGAATGGAGTGGTTTTGAAGTTTTAGTTGCTCCTTCACAAGATTCCATTTACCGATTAAAGCCGGATAATGTAATTCAAGGGTTGGTAGGAATGGTGTGAATTAAGATCTTTTCAAACGCAATAACACTGGACAAAACATTCTGTGATTTGTATATTGAGCAGATTAGGTTCAATATTGATCGCATTTTCAAGTCTCCGCATCAGCATTTCGTACTGGCAGATTTCATTGTTCTATGTGCGTATTGAAATGTGTTTGTCACAGTTTGCACAAGTGGATGTAACATTTATATTGAGTACTCGTCATTGACTTCATTATCCTGCTGATCATGATAGAGGAAATACTGCTATGGCTGGAAAATTACCGTAAATGTTGTAACCGAGAATACAAAGTGGCTATGAACCCGTATTTTGGAATTACATGCTAAATGCACTGCAACTTGAGGATCCTTGTAATATATTTTATTGTATTCTATCAGATTTCTTGTCAATGAAATAAACCTGATGGGTGCATGGCGCCCTTAACTGGCAAAATCTACTTATCTCAAACTCGGCCTTTTGAGATTTTACCTTTAAATTTGCCCGTTTGCATTTTTCCTTATACTTAAAAATTAGCTGATTGAATACATTTAATATAGTTACATATCATTTTATGTATATCCATCATTTGGGGTTAATGAGTAAAACCCTTTCAGAATTAAACACAACACCATTTGTCCATAAGACTAGTTTTGCCATATAAATTTAGGGAAAAAGCAGTTATGCACAATAACACATGGCTATATTTCAATGGCTGAACACAAATATAATTTACCAAAGAAATATATTCTTGAATGTGTTATATACAAACATTTTTATTTACTTGTATCTTACGCTTTTTTAGTTTTGATCTATCATCTGTATTCCCATTAATTTGTATAGCAAAAACCGGCACCATATAATATTTTATGGCAAACCTACGTATCTCTGAGTTACGTAGTTTTGCC
Source organism: Ophioderma brevispina (assembly GCA_023653785.1). Classification (NCBI taxonomy): domain Eukaryota; kingdom Metazoa; phylum Echinodermata; class Ophiuroidea; order Amphilepidida; family Ophiodermatidae; genus Ophioderma; species Ophioderma brevispina. The sequence goes on from JAMKCH010026201.1 coordinate 2,995, forward strand.
ATGAATTATAAGGCGATTTTGAGAGAAAATGACCCATAACTAAGAGATACTCAGTTTGGGCCGGAAAAATACCTTCAGAATAGTAAAACGCAACGAGTTTAGGATGTGCTATCTCAAAAGGAAGCATTTCTGGCATGTAAGAACTTTTGTAAATGAAAGCAGAGGCGCCCCAAAATTGCCAGAAATAACTTTATCTCAAAAAATCAAAATTATCGAGTTCACGTAGTTCTGCCATAAAAGGGCCGATGGATATGAATCCAAAATGCTGAATCTGAGGGATGTTCTGGATTTACGAAGGATGAGGATCTGCAAATACTGTATCCATAACCCAGATTTCCAGTAAATGCCGATGGCAGAATCAAATTCGGGAATGTACTGATCGACTAATGGCTCTATTGTGGACAAGATTTCACATCGTAATTGTGTATTTGTCTTTCTCCCGGATATGCCAAGGATTATCGGAACTGGTATATTGTGAAGGTGCGTGGTCTCGTTTTTTTTTCCTTAAAGCGAAGGGAAGGCCAAAAATTTGTCGGCTTGACCCGCATACAGGTTTCAATCGCATTTTACCACATGCGTTTTTTTAATGAAGTTTTTACAATTATTAATCGTTCGCCCGATAAAAATGTCCTCGGGAAACTGTTTCATACAATAAACCCCCTTTAAAATTTACCCGGAGACTTTTTTTTATTTATGACATACACTCCCGAACACTCTAACCCTAAAACCAAAAATTTAAAACAAAATGGTCACATGTACACATGAAAACCTTTGTAGCGCATAGCCCTTATTGACTTAAAGGTTCAACGAGATTTTGGAGGCACCCAAATATTGCGCTCATAATAGTAATTCATTATATAGATACTCCATAATTCTTTACCTTGTATTATCCGGCTACAGAAAATGCCTTAAAAGAGAGAAAAAGAAGATTTTGATTTCATTATCTTTACAATGTAAAACATAGGCCCTGAATTTTCTATTTGGCACCTATAACGAATAGAAATTTCCAATTTCATCACAATTTTTTGACCAAAGACATTCTCAGCTTTAATCCTTTTAGATGGGGGATATTTGTTTATGGAAACCTTACATCAGGGGGCAAAATCAGTACTGTCGATTTTTTAAGAACGCCTATGTGAAATCCTCTCGTTGCACCTTTAATTGGCTCTATAAAAAGCATTCTTTGATTTTCTATCGTGGCACTACAAAATCAAAGCATATTAAATTATCATCTTATTACATGAAAGACCGGTGTTCAGCTTAATTATTCACTTCATGTGTGATTGAATATGTTGACAGCAGTTAAAAATGCAAAAACTCATGTTCGAAAAAAATGGGGCGCTGCTTCCTAGAAATGCCTCTTTTTTTAAAATGAAAAAACTGACATTTTGTTTCGTTAAATACAGTAAGCATATTTTAAAAAATTGAAATTCATGCATATACTTAACAAAGCACAAATGTCACGTATAGAAATACATATTATGATTTAAGTTAAGCTTAGATCACATAAACAGGGAACACAAATTAATACATTTAAAGAAAACGCACGAAGGATACAAAGAACCAGCGAGTTTCTGTTAGATTTTGACAAATTAAAAAAAAAACAATACTGAACCAAAATATTTTTAGCGCCTAGTACAACGATAAACAAAGTGAAGGAATAAATTAATAAAAGTAGATCAAACCATGCATGAAATTACATAACAACAAGTCAATTTCAAAAAATTTAAACCAAGAATTTATTATTGTAAACATGTATTGGAAATACTCCAAGTCCATTACAAAATAATAAAAAGTACATCTTGTGAGATTCATAACTTACACTAGAAAAATAAACCCAACACACAAACTAAAACAAGGAACGAACCAAAAATTAACAAACTCGTTGTATGGGTAAAACATCGTTATTTTCATGCGATTTTTAATCAAACGCAAATCTATTCAACTTGTGCTCATAATTGTACTACCTGCTTGGTATTGTTTTTTTTGCATTGGTTTGGCGCGAATGGAGCGAATGTATCAAATAACACGCCATTCGTAAACTGGAGGGCGAAACGCATTCGCTTTTCTTTCTGAAGTTACGAATGGCGTGTTAATTGTTACTTCGCTCCATTCGTGCAAGATAATGGAGCGAAAAAAGAATAGGGTGACGTTCCACAGTTGGTGTGTAAATTTAAGGAATGGAAGTATAATTTTTTTCATCCCTATAGTTTCAAAAAACATTCCAAATCTTTATTATTAAGATACACGGTAGTGTGTCCCTAAAGTGTTAACAATAAAAACCAAAAAAAAAATAAGAAAAAAAAAAACAGCAAAAAAGCTTAGAACATCCAGATACAAGCGACAACACACACACACATATATAGATATATATATATATATATATTATAATATTATATATATATATTATATATATATATATATATAACTATATATATATTATATATATATATTTGCATACTTCACTCATTGAGTTTGAGCACTCCTAGTATCATAAACAATGTCCTGGCGTGATGGAATGGTCCGTGGCTTAACGGGTCATTGATTCACTTCATTTGTGATTGCATTTAGCTCCGTGCTGCACTGATGAGAACACAACGTTTGAAAAGGTACTGTCTGCAGATTGATTATCTATATATAATAATAATTATATTATATATAATTATATATATATATATATAATATATATATATATATATATTACAATTGAGTATATTATCATAAATGAACTTCCCTTTGTTTTGACGGTGTTTGACGAGTAAAATCACTAGGTGGGAGTTTCGTTAACGACCGCAACTACTCGTAATACACCAGCTCAGCATGTATTTCCACCACTCAGAAGTATATTTGTGTGACATTCATAGCAGATATGAATTTAACCAACGGAAACGACGAGTTTAGAAAAGCTTTCAAACGGTCGTGTATAGCGATTTTTAGTGACAAAATGTGAAAACTTAAAAACCGTCTCACAGACCTATACGCCTTATTACGTAATTAATATTGACAAAATTTAGTCACATGTTTCTTTTTATCCTCATTTTAGCCTTGTTAACTGCCAACATTGAAAATAATTGACTTCCTACAAAGAACATGTGGTTTACGGAATTCTTTTGTTCAGCATCACTAATGAACCCTCACTAAGCCATATACAACAATTGGCGTATTATGTACAAGCTTCCCTCGCGGTGGCGGCAGCGGTCCAAGCGATCGCTCATGATTTTACTTTTGGGTAGTCGGTTGTTGTCCATTCGTAGTCCCACCTGTGTCCCACCCACTTTCGGCATATAAATTAGGTAGTATTCATTCAGTTCTGGTGATCATTCTATTTGTACCAGGCCGGTAACCGCGGGGGGGGGGGGGAGCCCCCAAACAAACCCTTGTCCCCCCCCCCCTGCAGCCCCCCCCCCAAATGAACTGACCTTTTTTGTACAGTGTCTATGGAGAAGGACCCACATTTGGCCCCCTCAAAAAAGCTTGGCACCCTTCCATTCATGCCCCCCCCCCCCCCCCCATTTGCAAAGGTCTGGTTACGCTACTGTTGTAGGCTAACGGTCACCAACCCTGACCATTGAAACTGATAAGGACGTCTACAGGGTGTCCCAAATAAATGCAATCCTTGAAGTTGGTGCTATAATTTCCAAATTACTACTGAGAATTATTCAATTTTAATTAACCATTCCTGAATGACGAACTTGTTTCCTGTCCAATTTTTGTCCGATACGGTTCGCCAGGTTTTGAAACAAAGGCTATTATGTAACCTTCTGTCAAATTACCCCTTACCCATTCCAAGTTTTGCGTTAGATCGTTGAGACAGGTTCACCTTGAAAAGTTAAATAAATATGTCTTTCAATCAATTACAAAAATCTCCGGGTACTAAACCTGTCTTTTTTTTATATGTTGAATGTTACGATATATCTGTACGGCCCATCCTTTTCTCAACATACTGTTCAAATTTTGCATCTGATTTGCTTCACCTCCTTTTTAGAACACGGGCGATTACGTAAGTAAGTCACAATTTAAGCCATTACAAGTTTGACTGATGAATGAACACAATCAAGGCATGCAAAGTTGCAGGTGCCTGTTTTTTTGTTTTTCTCCTGTCTCTTTCTTTATCCTTACTACTTTTAAAAATGCTTACGTTGGTTCATTAACCCATTATAACCTTGTAGACTAAATATTTTAATATAAAAACATTTAAGATAACAGTCTTTGACAAATAGGGATATGGCCCACCTCTGTTCACATGGACAAAGGTTTTGCTACATGGTGTTTGATGTAACTCAACTCACGTTGGCTTTCAGGTGGTTTATTTGTTGTTGTTTGTTGTGTCTAGCAATGATCCCTTATCCTAATGGTCTTCAACACCATTCATACCATTTCCCTACCATTTCCATGTATTTTGTATTTAATCCCCCGCCAATTGCAACATTCACATGGATTGTCAGACCACTGAAGATAACTATTCCAATATGATTCGAGGACAAGTACTGCACAGACTATAAGAGACCCGGTGGATAAAGCAATAAGTACAAATATTTTAGTATTAAAATAATTTTGAAATTATAGCCCCAACCATTTCCATTCATTTGGTGTTTAATCCCTACTCCGCTGCAATTTTACATTATTCACGCAGATTTGCCAGACCCACTGGAGATAAAATTTGGCCAAATCGCTAAGTTACTATTCTAAATATGAGTAGAGCAAAATACTGTACAGACAATAAAAGACCCTGGATATAATAAAACAATGACGACAAATATTTTAGTAATTTATTTTTTAAAAACAGACATGATTAGTACTAGGACATTTTTGTAGCAGAAAGACATTTTATTCCACTTTTCAAGGTGAACCTGCTTCAACTAAACGATCTAAGGCAAACTTGGAATGGGGTAATTTGACAGCGGGTTACATAATAGCCTTTGTTTTCAAAACTAGTGAACCGTATCAGACAAAAATTGAACAGGATGTACGAAACAGATTCGTCATTCAGAATCTGTTATAAAATTTGAATAATTCTAAGTAATTTTGAAATTATAGCACCGACTGCGAGGATTGCATTTATTTTGGGACACCATGTATGTAATTGTTAGTATTCAGTTATTGTCAGGAAACACCAAGGTTGTCAGTTTCGATTTTACAAGGAATATTATAACAATAGATATGTTGTCTTTGAAGTATTTCGTAAAAAAATATATCTAAAAAAGTACTACCTAGGACGGAAAATGAGACAACAATTATTTAAAAAATCAGGGGATTTTCTCCAATTTGAACCGAAAAATTAATATCACAGGGAAAATTTTCTGCCGTCTATTGTATGAGAAGCGGTTTCATTTCTTTCATACCAGAGACAAACTAGTTAAAATTTATCAAGGAAAACGAGTAATAAACTAGTGCTCCTGGACAAAAGTGTATTAAATAAGCGCCGTTCAAGCACACAAATCTGCAATGTAATTAATTGCATTGTCAGAGCCCCTATATGAAAACTATCGATTCATAATACAACATCTAAATTTCGTTGAAACTTCTCGGGGATGTTTCAAGGGACTACAATTCGTCTGAATATTCTAAGCTACCTTTGATGGCCCACTGGTCAAGATATGGAATTTATTGATTTTTATTTTGGGTGTTATAGTAGATCCAACCCATCGTGTCACCTCTAGTATTTTTCCGAAGGTATGGGCATTGAATGAGGGGCATGTGCAGTGGGTGAAAATTTAATCGAGATTAAAATTCTACGCCACGTCTAATGCAACATGTGGTCCGATAGCAGAGTGAAACCAATTCTATGCTTAATGAAAGCATTCAAGTCATCGTAAGCGCATTTGCAGCTACAAAAACATAGCTTTCAAAACATTCTGACTAATCGCATTTGCTTCAGTGGTATTCAATGTAACAGGTGAGTTGAATGTTTCTGACTTTTGAGCGCCCTTGTTTTGGATACAAAGAACACAAAGTTTTTGAAAATGATAGCAATACAAAAAGCCAGATTCTTAATTCGTTCATGGAACAGGTGAATCAGGCCACATTTTTTCTTTTTCTGGCCCCTATCCCAACTAATCGACGCTGTCCAAAACGTTTCCTCTGGTGACACGATGGGTTGAATTTACTATAGTCGGTTCGAGTCCGGTCGAGCCTAACATTTTCGACTTATTAATTAATGGTGTTATATATAGTAAGTCTCAGTTGGTGCTATCATTCTTTTTAGTTGAGATGATTAATTCATGATATAAAGTAGAAATTCAAGTAATGAAAGTACTGATTTTTTATTGAGATTTTCATTTAATATCATCGTAAATAACCTCGTAACAGTGACACAGTTCATATAGTTCACACATTCATTGCACAAACTGTAGTGAGTAGTGTGTAGACGTTGTATTCTATACAAATAAGAGATTACAAATTTCTCTAACAAAAAGAGAACAACAGGTTATTTCATTTAAATTGAATTCGAATGTTAATGCGAAAAGGCTAATATGGTATTGTAAAAATTCATGTGTTTGCTTCGGGTTTGTTGTAGAATTGTTACCTGTTCAGAAATTAATGTTCATATTTTGCCGAGAAGATGCCCACTTTTCAAGGAAAAAGCATGAATTCGCACTTTTGACTTGCCAAATTAGATTTTTTTAGGTATTTCAGCCTGGTTTGGGGGGTTTACCGGGGTCTTTTATGCGGCTTTCGCAGTTTTTTAAAGGATTCTGAAGGATGCATCTTTATTTTATAAACTTATCGTAGAAATTAACAAGCGGCGTTGCCTAGAATTTCCCAGTGTATTGTTGGTTAAAATACGTCTTTTTCCTAAAGGCCAAAGCAGGTAAAAAATCATTTCTTTTCTTTTAAAAGTAAAATACCAGTGTATTCTCACAAAAAGGGACAACATACACTTCCACAATTTATGCCCTTTTTAATGTAGTATTTTTTTGGGAAAAAAGGCCTAAAATTGTTGAAACTTAAAATCTGACTTATATCAGTAACTTGAAGGAAAAGTAATGTAAAAAACACTAAAAGTTTTATTTTAATTCTATATACAACAACTTCTATTAAAATCTCAAATTGATATAGATTTTTGATGTTCAACAAAAATAAAGGAAAATCTACCAAAACACGTTCAACGTTTAAAAAAACCCAAGTTTTTAAAAAAGGTTACGAGCCGTATAAAGTTAATAATGTACCAATTAAGTGCCTAAGGGGGGGGGGGGGGGGGGTCCCAATAGTACCCAAGATTGGTTTTTCGGGCGGCGATTTCTCACTCGTGTAAAAGATTTTCGAACTCTAATTTTGTAATGTGTAACTTATCGATTGCGCTTCTCGTCCATAAAAAATTCTCGCCCGTTATGAGATGTAATGGGCTGGGTCCCTAGGGAAACCCCCTTAGGCACCAACGCGGAGGTGATTTTAAAATAAAAATTAGCAAACTGTTGCCAGCAATATTTTTCGGTGATGTATGTTCATATGCATGAAACAATTAATTAAATAATCGAAAGGAAACCATAATTACCCTTTAGTGCTGACAAGAAGCGAGTCCATCATTCGAGCGACTGCGCGCCATTGGTGTACAAACCTAGGCAAAACGACTCCGCCCCACCGAAAAATACAAGAAGTACAAAATGGTAATGTTTTGGGTAAAATATATGTAAAATGGACTTCTAGATCAGATATTAAACATCAAAATGATTTGCAATGTTGTATGCTGTGGGGCAAGCAGGGTCACGGAAACAACATGTTACTTTTGGAGCGATTTGGAACGCATTTCGAAACAAGATTGCCCTAATTTCCAGACTATAGACCGGAACTCCTTTAATTGCGCCTTGGGCCTAGTCTTATTGCCACCTCAAGGTGGCTGAGTTTCATTTGAAAATTGCCATCGGGAAAGTGGTTTCCTTGGGGGGGGGGGGGTTCCTATGGGAAAACCTCCCCCCTTAGCACCAACGTGAGTGAAAACACCCTAGGCACTTAAGTGTTAAGAGAGCACCAATAATACTCAAGTGCGTTCTGCCCCACTGGCAAAACTTGGTTCCCATTCTTCTACAATTCAAAAGAAAATATCGTTTTCCCACCATCCACCTCCAAACAGCCCAAATTTAATTTATAGTTTGACTGCTAGAGGTGCTAAGGCAAGCTGCCTGTGTGAAAGCAGCTATAGTCGGTGGGGAGCCATAGTCCGGGGCTCCATAGATCTAACGAATAAGCGTGAACTTAATGTTTGCGAAAGAGTCAACGCGAAATCGCTTGCCCTATTTTCACCATTGTTGTTCCCAGACTATAAGTACGCGGGACAATGGTTACTTCTAACGGGTTCAAACAACCCACCCCTCTTCAACATGAGACAACAGAGCAGCAGGACCTTTCTAGGGTCTTTACTACCATTCTTCCTGTAGGGCATCTCACAAGAAAGACTGGTACCAAGTACCCAGAACACATACGTGCGGTAGACTCTATAACAGAACTGCATAAACCAACATACCTTTATAGAACAGTCTTCTTACTGCAGATGCGTCGAAACACATTTTCATTGGGAGACAATGATGTTACAAGGAGATGAGGCTTATTCCTATTGATATATCTCCAACAACAATAAGAAATTAAGCAAGAAAACAAACGAAACTAAGACATATGGAATTTGACAAAGGATTCAAGAAGCCCTTTACACAGGAAATAGGAATACTAATTCCAAACTCAAACTGCCAAATATAAACCTAAGAACAAAATGCATTTGGATTATGTAAATCAACAATTGTCTAATGGATTAGGTTTCCTTTACTGAAAGTCACAAAACGTTTCCACAACCAAAGGAATTAGGGAATGGAAGAAATGGGACCAGTTTGCCAATGGGGAAGACGCACTAGATACACTGTGTGTCTCTTAACATTAGTAAAATTATACGCGCTCCGTACTCTTTTTTAAAACTTGTGGTTTTTTACGTTTTGACCGTTTTTTTTTTTTGGTAGATCTATTTATCCAAAGGAAGGCATTTAACAGCGACATTTGATCGTAAAACCCTATGCCCTATCGATGATCGCGAGCAATCATTACTGGGGGATTGTTGGAAACTCTATGTACGAACACGTAAAAACATGCGATAAAGTCACATTGATATACAAAAATGTTAGGATGTCTCGGTGTGTATTGTTGTGGTGAGTTACATAAGCAGTGTTTGTACATTCGTTATGCGTTCAGCCTTAGTGCCCAAGACTACCCAGGTGAGAACGACAAGCGTTGAAAGTTTGACTAAAGTTGAACCGCATGTTGACCGGGCGGGGTATCTTGAATTTCGTTTGGGGTACCCGTGCTCGTGCAGGGGGGGTTCTGAAAGTGACCATACAGGGCCATGCAATTTTCAGTGTTAAAATATACTCAGCCCCAATAGAACCAAATTTTGAGGGACATTATACTAGTTTTCACTGAAAATTAAACCCACCCATAAACGGGACTTTTGCCGTAGTGCAGATTTTAGCCCATTGCGGATCTGATTCAATGCATGAAAAAGAGCCCACACACCCCCTCTTACACACTCCACTTCCCAATATACAAGAAAAAAGACACTTGCGCTATGAAAGAAACAGAAAAAAAATAAACAATTAGTTAGTTTGCTATTATTGAACCAGTCACAATCACAACTGAATTTGTACCCCAGCGGGACTAGAACTTGATGATTGTATTTGATACCCCAGCGGTAGTACGCATTGCAGCTAGTCCCTCTTTTTTTTGGAAACGAGCAGGGGTTCCGACCAAATCAAAGAACCCGAAGGGGGTGGGGTGTTTACCACCATGATGATTTTCGTTACCTGAACATCAAATTTTGTAAATTTGGAATCACAGGATAGCTTAGAGTAGTTGCTTATTTCCATGTTATCAAAATAAGTACCAACATCCCCATAAGACGTCACTGTGACGGAAGTAAAAAAATATGAATATAGGTGGAAAAAATTTATATTTCGCCAATTTTTTGCGACTCAAAAAAACATTAAGTTATAGCACGAAAAATGCTCTCTATTATACAGGGGTCCAGGGAAGAGAAACGTTACCCTCCAGCAAAACGGCTATTTTTGCTTACTTAGTCAACCGTTCTTATCCTGTTTTCGCTTTATATTATGAAAATTGTACTTTTTAACATGATGGTGAAAACAAGAAAGAAAACGGTGGAAAAAAAGAACATAAAAACAATGAACTATTTCCATAAAAAATGATGCAGAACCTACTTGGTCCACGGTTTAGCCAATAGCAGAGAAAGAAACATGTAAAATGTAAATCCTATGGATTTGAACCACACGTAAGTCTCAGATTAATAATTTGTTCACAGTGAATGCCTAAAAAGAACCTGAACAAGCACTATGTGTTCTTCCGAATGAAGTGACCTAAATCCCTTCACCGTCTCCCTCATAATGCAAATGTGGAATTTGGTTTAAAGTGTACTTTCAAATAATGGCATTGGGGCCGCGTGAATCCTAAAATGGCATTGCTCTGGGTTAAATGACAATCGTTTCATCGGAATGGGTTTAAAGTTTTCCCCAAAATAGGTGGGTTCCCAGTAAGATGGCAATTAAGGGGAGCAGAGAAAAAATTATAGGCATGGCCAGACTCTAAAAAGGTGCAAAGGAGATTGTGAGATATGGTCGTCAAAGAAAAGGGCAATCATCCGCAAACAATGTGCACCCCCAGCAGGACATAGAGAGCTGCAATAAACTATTAGAACCACACCCCCGCCCCAAGGAACTTGAAATTTGATGGAGTATGTTTGGCCAGGAGGTTCTTAAAAACCCATTTTTATGTTGGGGATATTTTCATCCATGGTTTACTCTGCATCTTTTAGGGAAATAGTCATTGTTTTGGTTATATTTTCACCATTTCGTTCGTGTTTTCACCATTGTTCAAAGAAAAGTACATTATTTTCATAATATACATCTAACATAAGGATTTGAGAATTGATTAAGTAAGCAAAAAATGGCCGTTTCTGAAGGGTAACGTTCTTTTGAGACACCCCTGTATAAAATAGCCGTTTCACATCAAGTAGAGCATAAAACCGCATGAAAAAAACAAATCGGATCTTCCTAATATTTTGGCAACAAAGTGTAAATTTTCCCTGGCGGTCTATTGGAAATTGAATTGTGCTAACATGCGAACGTAAGGACGTCATGTGATGTATGCTAGGCAGGTTGATACTTCATGGAAAGAGGAGGACCATGATGTATCTATGTACCAAAAATCCAGTGCTGTGATGTTCTCTGTGGTGTGCACTCTAAGCCCTTGTTGGGGGATACTTCTCCTCCCGAAGGGGGTTTCCACCCCCCCCCCAGATACATAACTTTGGCGATCACCCCTCGCGCCCAGCATTACACCAGAACCGGGGAGTTTGTTTTGATGAAAAAGAGCGAAAAAGTCAAATATTGACTAAGTACATTAAATATGGGCACCCCCCCCACCACCCTTTCGGTAGACGGGGGTTTAGGGTTTATCGCCCGGACATTGTGAAATATTAGCTTGGGTATATTCCCGGGATGCTGAAAGACTTCACTTAGGGCCAGGAGGAAAGATGCCGTAGTCGGTGAAACAAGAATAGTTCCACGTCATTGTAGAATGCTTTGGTAATAATATATATATAGAAGTATTAGATAGAGATGATATATTAATAGAGATATATATATAAACACGACTCACCCCCCGACCTCCTACCACGCCAGAACCCACCCCCGACCTTATATAGATATCACGACTATATGTTATTATATACCCTATCATTAGATATATATATATATATAATATATATATATATATATTTTTTTTGCAAAAAAAAGTAAATAAAACCCCCCCCACCCCAGGAGGCCCGGGTTTTACACCCCACAAACGTTGGGGAGTCGTAAACATTTGAATCGGCGTTGATTAATCGAGCACCCACTTACTCCAACTTTCATTAATCTTTGACCTCTTTACTGATTCCGAGTAAATTTTACCCCCCGGGGATTTTAATTCGGGTCACGAGTCATCGAGGTCTTCACGTACATTTGAAAAACTGCGCCGCCCCCCCCCATGCCGTAGTCCGAAGGATCTGCTCACATGGGTTTAGCAAAGTTAGACAACAGGTTTTTCAAGGGTAAGAATGGAATTCTTTTTATTTATGTGTAACCCTACCTGAAGTTGAAGTAACTGGCAGTTGTCATATTCAAGATGAACATTTCACATGCCATGAGGCTAGTCCAAACAGTCCGGGGCACAGTCATCACCACACACTGGCCACTTGCCATGGCAATTGAGTGTCACGAATTTTAATTTTTCATGAAAAAGATGCACTTCGATACTGCTAAAAATTCTCTTGCATGTGTTTCCTTACAATAGCTTGGATATTGCGGGGGGGGGGTTATTGTGAGAAATTATTGCAGGCTTTCATCATTTAAGAGAAAAGGGTGACAAATGTTGCTCCATCCACACTCGACTAAATGCCATGGGAATTTCATTGGACATCTACTTCTATGGCAGATTGGCAGTGTTACACCGATCGAAATCGTGTCAGTGGAATAATATCTGTGGATAGACAGACTAACGTTCGATGGGAGTAATGCAGCCCCCCCCCCCTGTTCATGGTGTGTGGGGGCTACATGAGTAGTATTGGGACTAGTCTGAGACAGCCCAGTGACAGGTAGAGACGTTCATGCCTGTGCGGTCTCTGTTCTGACTCATGCTATGGCTAGAACGAGGTTGTTGGCTTTTCCGCTACGATTGCCCCTACGATCTTCCTACAACGCCTGAGAGGCAGTATAGTAAAAAAAACGGGATACCACTGTCCACATATGTGCCACAAAGTCAAGGATTTTGGTATATATTACTACGGTCCTCTATCACACGAAATTACGTTGCTGCCTATATGAAAAATCTGATTTGTCTTAGCATCCCTACTTAGCCGATTTTAAAAATTACAAACGGTGCAAAGCTCTGGCTTAATCCGTGAATGAAATGTTGGCCCTAAAAGGGCACAAAGTGATCGAAAAATGAAGCTAAACACAGAGTGTGAGAGTGTCAGAGTGTCTCCCACTTCCAATGACCTTCCGGGGGTTTGTTATGTTCGTATTTATTGGTAAGCAGCGAAAAAAATAAAGCGTGATGCTCGCGCCTATTCTAAAGAAATAAACCGGGAACAATCAGGGGCGACTCACTGATCTCAGTGGGGCGGACTTGCTATGTAAATTGGGATTTTTAACGGTTAAGAAAATACCGTTTCAAACTCATCAGATTTTAACCAGGAATGGAAAATCAGTCAAGTAAGGAAAAGGAAACACGTCCGTGCGTATATATAAAAATAATTTAGGAATTACATGTCAATGTTAAAGAGTTTCAATAAGTGACTTGTTTGTACTATATGGATTTGTTATTCCGCATCGGATCGGCTGCGCACCCATCCGGTTGTCAACTAGAGTAAAGGGCACGTAGCGTTTGTAGGAGGTAGGTACGGACGAAGGGGAACGCTACGTGAACGAGCGCTAGCATATGGCATGCTGGAGTTTTGTAAACGCAATGAACGTGAGTTTGAAGGTTTGTAACGCGATGACGGCGGGAGAGTCCGAGCGAGTTGCAAGTTCGTAACAGCTTGATGACGGCGATGAGTCGAGTCGGTTTGCAGTTCGTACACGTGTGATGACAGCGAGTTTTTGCAAGTTTGCAATGCAAATGACGGCGAGAGTTGCAAGTTTTGTAAAACGTGGAGATGACGGAGAGTTCGCAAGTTTGCAACACGAAGACGGCGAGAGTTTGCAAGTTTGTAACGCAATGACGGTTTGAGGTTGCAAGTTGCAATGCAAAGAAGAGGCGAGAGTTTGGCAAGAAGTTCGTAACGTGATGACGGCGACGTTCGCAAGTTTTGTTTGCAACACGAAGACGGAGAGAGTGTGCAAGTTTGAAACCGCAATGACGGGAAGTTTGCAAGTTTGCAACGCAACGACGGCGAGAGAGTTTTTGCAAGTTCGTAACACGAACACAAGGCAAGTTTGCAACACGAACACAAGGCAAGTTTGCAACACGAACACAAGGCAAGTTTGCAACACGAAGACGGCCAGAGTTTGCATGTTCGCAACGCGATGACGGCGAGAGTTGTAAGTTCGTAACGCCGATGACGGAAAGTAAAGTTTGCAACGCTAAGATGGGGAGAGTTTGCAAGTGCGTAACGCGAAGAAGGCAAGGTTTGATGTTCGGCACATTTTGACGGGGAAAGTTTGAAACTTTGTAACGCGAACTGCGGTGTGTTTGAAAGTGCCACACGAAGACGGCAAGAGTTTGCATGTTCGTAATGCGATGACGGGAGCTTTTTTCACAAACTTGCAACTCGCCGTGCTCGCGTTACAAACTTGTAAACACACACGTCATCCCGTACAAACTTGCAATCACCGTCACTCGTTACAAAACTTGCAAAAACTCGCATCGTCGCATTGCAAACTGGGCCGTTTATGTCTGCTTAGCATGCTATACATGATACATGTGCATCAGGACCATTGGAGAAAAGAATTATTGTTTGCCACCACCCGATTGGAATGCGGCAACCTTAAATGAAAAATGTACGTTGAAAGAGGCGGTGGCAGAATACGATACAGAATACGAATTTATCCCGGGGACGTTGTTGTGTGTGAACATAAATGCTGTCAGGGATGCAAATTCGTTATGAGGATTCATGTTAGTAAAAAGGAAATTCTACTAGTAACAAAAAGCCGTCCACGAGAGTGGCATAACGAAAACGTCATTTCCGATTTGCTTCGTATAGTTAGGGTTGAATCAGGTTGCGAAAATCTATTACATTAAATGAAATGGAGGACATTATTCCCATGCATTCTACGAGAAATCCTGCGAGAATCATTCTGTGATTATAATCGTCAAAAATTTTGATCCTTGATCGACCCCAGCCATAATTATACAGCATCAGTCCGGGGGGGTGGGGGGGGGGGGGGGGGGGGGGGGGGGGGGGGGGGTGGAAGCAATCATACTGGAGGAGTGGGAAATTAGTGTTCAATCATGCCATAACCAGGGTCCAGAACCTAAGCCTAGGCATTGGGGGGAACACGTGGAAAAAATCAATTTCATTATGGGATGAATTTCGAAGATATAATGTAATGTTTTTAACACGCAAAACGTCTCTACTTTGAAATTAATAGAAGTTCTAGAGTAGCTTAGAGTGAAAGGGGAATAATAGGAAGGTCACATTTCGGATGCCAGTTCTAATATGCCGTCTGCCCTAACCTTAGTTCCCAAAACTTTTGGTTGAGTAACATCTTCATGTAGTAGAGCCTCACGGTGTATTCTATATTGTTTTGCAATGTATTAAGGTGAAGTAATTTGATGTACCAGAAGTGGATTACCGTATCATAATAGTGTGCTTTTTAAGTATGCAGAAAATATACAGGTCAAACATCACTGAAAGAGGATTTAGGAGTAGTGAAGGGAGTGCAGAATTTGACAGGGAATCTGAACGAGAATACAGTGTGAAGGTATGTCTTGTTTATTTTTTACACCATTCATATTGTTACATACATGTACCATCACTCTATGCCTGCAAAAGCAGCATGCATTGGCCTCTGATGTCACCCATTGTGCATGAATTGTAATGGCATACCAAGGCACAGATATGTTCCATGTTGTAGTTTTAATAAAAAAGTGATGGGAAGCTACAGATGGCCCACAATAATAACAACATTCCAAATGCATTTCATTCGGCCATTGACTTGGCGCGTGATATACCACGGTTGTAATAAATGTAAACAAAATAAGTTTAACTAAAATTTGAAAAAAGAATTAAGTTCACAGTTATGAAAATTAAGGATTCTGACAAAAAAATATAGAGCTTTTGTGATGTGAAATTCTAAAAAATTCATGGGGTGGAGTGGGGGAAAATGATTGCCGTCATGGGTTCACATCCACATTATGAACAGTGGCGGCGCCAGGGGGGTGGCATGGAATTCCTCCCCCAATTTTGTTTCCCTCTCCCAGAGTTTGCCACCTCCTCCCAGTTTGTTTTCCCCCGCCCCCGGTGTGTGCGGTGGAATGGAAAAATGAAGATGTTGGGGCAAAAATGAGGATAATACCCACTTTAGCAAGTCAACAGTTGGGGACCAAAAATCACAAATTTTGGCAAAAATTGGGATATGGGGCCATAATTGGTTTAAAATCTTCAAATTTTGGATATTTGCCTCCCAGAATTTCCCTTTTTTAACCAAAACAATTTGCACTTTGTCCTACGTTGTCCCTCACAGAAAATGTCTGGCGCCGCCACTGGTCATGAATTGTCCATTATATAGATTGCATGTGAGCCCAGCATTAACTTACTCTACTCTCGTCATTGGTACATTAGGGTTGAGACATGAGGAATATGTATACGTAAGGGTTACAATTCAAGAAAATTACAAAACATTTTTTAACAGCCTCTACTATTTTTGTTTGTCATTTCAGGGGCAAAAGAATGGTGAGCGAAATTGTAATGCGATGGAAACGACAACTGCTTCAACTGTCCTTCTAAAATGACTACAAGTGCCAGCCATCATCGATTGTTTTGGATCTTGGAGCTGGTTGTAGCACAAATCAAAATGGCCCAGTGTTTTTTTGCAGAAAAGAGGTGATATTTACATCATCACCAAATGAGTGCATGGTTTGAGACGGTCACCTACCAATCGCAAATTCTCTTACAACTGTCTGGAGATGAATTAAGGGTGTGATCTGGTCGTTATTTTTTTTGACTCTTGGTGATCACAACATTCGGCGAGGATTATGTTACAGCATGTGAAAATACGGAGTTTGCCTGCAGATTTGAACCCTATCGTCTGACAGTCATTGAAAAGCATCAAGTTGATCAGGATATTGATTTTAATTGACTCTCGACGTCAAAGAACTATTTTTTACCTGCAAGGTTCTCTTCGGCCGGCTTCCCGCAAATCCAACATTGATTGTTCCAGATTGACTTTCGGCGCTTTCCCCGCAGAAGACTTTGAAAAACCAATTGCTTTCTAATGCCTTTGGAGACGCCCACGCATGTAAACATGAATTTACCATCCGCAATCTTGTATCCCACCATGCACCCCCAACCCGAAGTCCCACAGGGTTTCCACGATGGTCCGATTTATGTGGGCCCTCACAATTTAGGCAGATGTATCAGGTCAAATTTGCACACCGGAAGAGAGCGTAAATTCCGGTCATTGCTTCTGAATTGACTTTCGGCCGATTGTGTATGGGCGAAACCCCAATGATTTTATTGCCGTTCGGCAAAGTTTATGATTTTCGCAAGGTTATTCCTCGGCGGAGAAATGCCGACAGTCACCGAACGCACCAATGACTTTAATTGACTCTCGTACATTAGGAGACACCATGTGTGATTCCTATTGATTCTCGGCCAGCTGTTAGGGGCTTATGTACTTTAGTAGTTGGGACATATTTTGGTTGGTTAGTTAGGAAAGTGTATTTTATTTAGGGGACTGAGAATGTGAAATTCTATAAAAAAACCCATTTGGTGGTCCTGCATTACAGTGTTGCACATACAGAGTGCTCATTTCACATGCTCTGACAACATGAGGATTGTAATTGTAATATTTAAAGGGCATTCATGTCTACAGGCCTTGCCCCCCCACCCCCCACTACCTAAAAAGTTGAGATTTTATATCATCTGAAACCTCAAATAAATTTAGTAATCATGTGTACCTAATCTTACATGCAAGTTGGTCATATAGTAAAAAAATCCAAATGTGTTATTTTATGTCCTTAAAAGGACAGTAAATTACAGCAGAGTGGAATATGGGACGAAGGAAACAAGCATTTCTTCATAACAAAAGGCAAGTCGGATCGTCGAAAAAGTTGTGAATAAGGATTATGTAGTCAGCGAAAAATTAATAGGATGGACATTCTGATGTACATGCTCCTTTAAAGGTACATTTTGTGATTCCGGCCACCTCCGTTTATTAATGCTCACTAGATATCGTGAGAAATGTCATTGACAACTTTTAGTTGATCCCGACCTTGGGTTTTGTGTGATGAGAAAATGCTTGGTTCCCATGGGCCATAGGCTACTGTGCTGTAGGCCTAATTTCTGTCGGTTTACGACAGATAATACAAAATTGCGAAATTTCGTCAGATACTATTTTTGTTCGAATGTGCAGTCGATAGGTACACATGGATTACTGATGTGACGGTTTTTCAGACGATATAAAAATCTCAATTTTTAGGGTAGTCGGGGGGAATGAGGATGTGGATCACGAAATGCCCATTTAAGCAAAAACCCTAAACAATGAATAGCCTGAAAATTGCAGCCATTTTATGGCCCCCCAAATCCAAAGACCCCTAACAATGGCCCCCACTGTCATATTCTAGCATGCCCTGGCTAGTAGGGTTGGGCGGTTATTTAATCAAATATTGAAAATAACATGTTTTTAGTAAACGTTTGAGTTGTTGTAATATTACAGAACATACATGTACTAGGGCTAATTTAGAGATTTCAAAACTGTTGAGTACTTTTACAGAAATGGACAATAGGTCATCATACATTGCTATCTACTGCAGATAGCCCTACTGACAGCAGCATAAAAATCAAAAGTTATGTAAGGCATATTGCATTGGTAATGAAGTTCCATTTTTCATTAACAGTCCGAGTCACCGGACACCTCTGATGAGCTAGGTTGGCTGTGACCCTGGAATTTAGCCGGTCTGTAAGAATATAGCACATGTCCACTTGTGTGTTTTCTGTAAAGACTGCTAAATTCATTCAGGGGTCACAAGTGCCACAAGCTATGAGTAGCAAGTCAATTTTAAAATTGACTTTTAAAGAAAACACTTACGGCGGGGGACGAAGTATTTGAAACCAATAACCAGTAACCAAAAGTTTGTGGACCTGTGATTTCAAGGGAGCACTCTTTGGCCTATCGCAGTTGATGGCATGTGTATTTGAAAGATTAAATTTCTTGAGTTAAATAATGTATAGTTCCTCTTACATGGGGATATTTGCAAAATGTCATTGTGTGTTTGCACGTCATCTGCTTTATGTGTAAAAGCACCACGCACATATAAAATGTCCAGTTGTAAAAGAATGAAAAGTTAAAATTCCATGCAACTTCCAGGAAATTTGATTGTGACCTCAAAATATTACACCCCATATATTTACAATAGGACTAAACCAGAGAAAACGAACAAAAAAGTGCATATGAGGTAACTTGGGGGCTGCCATCTTGGACTAATGTGCATTTGAACCCTGGCAAGGTATAGAGTTTGCACTTTCAATTATTTTGGTCTTTGGATGCTGGTGGAGTTTTGGTGGGGACGTTCAAATGCATCTATACACGGTTGACTATGAGTTATTACATTCTTACAATGCATCCAAGCTCCATGTAAAAGGTCATAAATAGATTTCCAACTGAAAATTGCTCTGTGGTCGGTGCATGTCATTTAATGTGGTATTTGTATTTCAACAGGAACGCCCGGGCTTGTTGAGTAAAAAAGTGACCCCCCCATGCAGAGTTAAAATTAATCAACCCACGGTGAGTAAAATGTTTTTGCTCTGCTGTGATATTAAAAGTATTACTCAATAGATGAGTAAAAAATTTTTAATAAAACAGATGAGTAAATTTTTAACTCAACAGTAAATGACTAAAGTTTACCCTGTGTGAGTTAAAAAGGGAACAACCCTTCCTGGTTGATATAAACGTGAACAGCAGGGTTGATTTTAAAATTTTGACTCCACTGTGATTAAACTTTTTAATCAGCAGGGTTGATTAAAATTTACTCCCACTGTTGATTAAAATTTTACTCCACGGTTGATTAAAATTTTAACACTTCAGTGGGAAAAGCTTTAGTCTATCAGGTTGAAGTAAAGTTTAATCAGCGGAAGGGTTGTTCCATTTTTAACATCCAACGATTAAAATTTACACTAGAAGAGTAAAAATATATTTAAGGTGTAGATATAATATGTAAATATAGTAGATGGGGATTGGCCAGAGATTATGAAAGTTCAACCCTTTCTGGTAAACACAAACCCTTACGAACTAACAAACCCTGAGTATCCATATTCATTCTGTTAAAAAAAAAAAAAAAAAAAAAACAGTGAACATAAATCTAAATTCGTAGTGCCTCGATTATACTGATTACCACTAGAGAAGTGGTCCCGCCCTTGTTATGGTAGTAGATTCAGAGTGACCTTTAGATAAATTTCCGTTTTGACAAGGGGTCCAATCTTATATAGATGTTTTCATGTGACGTCATAAACAATGGACCTATCTATGACCAAACAAAAACACACGACGAGTTCAAAGACCATTATCATGGTTTGCCCAGCCTATTTTGTTAATTAAAATCTACAACGACCAATTAGCGGCATAGGGGTAATAATGCGATACTTGCAATCTAGCAGGAGGGAAAACGCTCTTCGGAAAGTGGCGCGGGGCACACTGGGGAATGATTTTTTTTAACCAATTTGGGCAATTTTCACCCAAGTTGCAGAAAAATGGGAGAAAATACTACGACAACATAGGTATAACAAATATGAAACTGTGTGGAATACAAAAAGACGTTTAGAAAAAGTGCTCCTAATGTTTTGGGGGGACTGTTGAAGATGTTTTTCTATCTTTGAAGCGTGCTGAAATCATCATGTTGGTGCAACCGCTGGGCAATGTGGGGAACAGTTGTAAAGGGGGGGGGGGGGGGGGGGTGGGTGGGGGGGGGGGGGGGGGGTTACAAAAGGTAAATTTTGAAATTGAAAGTCAAATCGTACACCAAACATGGTTCTCGTTATATATGATTAAAAATGGTAGAGTAAGGCCGGTAACCAGGATTTGACGGGGGCGAATTTCGCAAGAAAGGAGTGATACTTTTACCGAAATTTTAACACGTTACGACCAACAACAAATATTATTATTAACAACAATGATTTGTTTGCCGTTTTAGCCCTTTTCATTTTTTGGGGGGGGGGGGGGGGATTTAGATTGGGGGTCTGCCCCCTCGACCGCTGATACGGCCTTGGGTGATAGTTTGTCGGTTTCGAGCCTTAGGTTGACCGGTTCAAAGTAGGAAGAGTCAGAGATTTCGAATATATCTTTTTTGTATTAAATAAAAAGAGTCAACTAGAACGTAAGAATCACCTAAATGTTGAATTCCAAGTTAGAGATGAATAGGTTTTGATGGGAGTCATATGACTAATAAGGTAATAAAAATGATGAAAATATGCATATAGGAACAAACATGATAGTTTGCAATTTGTGGCAAATAATAAATTGAACACTTAAAATTTCTCATGTGGAAACGTTTAGGACTTCATTATGAAAAAAATGTTAGTATGTTGGTACTATTTTGGGATCAAAGGAAAGAAGAGGCCCTGCTATCTATTGCAACTAAAACCAATGTCGTGATATTCCTGTGACTCCTAGGAGTGTTGGTATTTCCCTCCCGAAATGGTGGGCACACCCTATCCACCAATTTGGGATCACCCTTTAACTTGCTATTACCCCCGTAAGTTAGTGTTTTTTGATGGGGAGGGCATGAAACGGAAAAATAATTGTCAATTGGCATTACATTAAACTCATTGGACACCGGAAAATGGAGGGTTGTAGTAGGGCGAAGACGAAGAATAGAGAGAGCGGGTAACAACTCCCCTCCCTTCGGAAGATGAGGGTTAAGAATCTTAAGTTCCCCCCCCCCCCCCCCCCATACAAGTTATTATGTATAAGTAGACTTATCACACTAATAATTCAGATGAAACAGATTGGAATCAGTTTCGACATGGTATAGGTTATCAAAAAGCCACAACGGTAAACAAATCAACATAATCGGAAGTTTAAAATATTACAATTTGGTCGGTTTTTCGCTGTGGTAGAATTCCATGTATGAGCGACTTTGGGCACCAGTTCAATAGTTATACTTTGTTACAAGGGTACATATGTAACACTTTCATAACACTGTTTCTCAAGAGTCGGAAGTGATCGGAACAATTTCATTTATTTTCACAAGTGTTTTAAGTGCAATTAACGGGTACAAAATCAACCAAAATGCAAGCTTATTTTCTACAGTCGTAGCTACATAAAGGAATGACGG
Organism: Ophioderma brevispina; assembly: GCA_023653785.1. Taxonomy (NCBI): domain Eukaryota; kingdom Metazoa; phylum Echinodermata; class Ophiuroidea; order Amphilepidida; family Ophiodermatidae; genus Ophioderma; species Ophioderma brevispina. The sequence continues at coordinate 25,021 of JAMKCH010026201.1, forward strand.
ATTTTTATGGGTTTCGGCATTTTAACAAAATTTCCTTTTTTTTTTTTAAAAAAAAAAAAAAAAAAAAAAAAAAAAAAAATGGAAATTGACATCATATGCTCTTTCCCGAAACCCCTACACCCAGGGGTCACAAACTCCGGTCAAATTACAAGTTTTTTTAGAAAGAGTTTCCCGTAGGCACTGAATCGACCGCGGCAAAGAGATATAGAGCACAAGACGGCTTCGGTGTATGCACATGAAAACATCGAGGGCCTAGCTTAATTGTCGAGATGAATGGGTAATCGCAGTAAATAAGAGATTGGATTGCTTTTCGCGTTTGTTTTCCTTATCTCCTATTATGTCAATGGTAAAGTAAGTTATCGTTGAGGCGAGAAGAAACTGTACACTATTGACAAACCTTACTCATTGTAAACTTATGGAATATAATTTGCCCATTTTGTGTGGAAGGAACTGATAGTCGTCTCATTTTGCTAATCGAATATTGAAGTGGAGAAAATTCAAACTTCTGCTGGGAGTTTATAATAGATTTCAAATTACGTGAGACTCCATACATAAATCCAGAGGGGTGAGGGTTCAATCCCCGGCCATGTGGAGACTAGGCCTTTGTTGCCATCACAAAACATATTGTGTCCATGGTACAAAACTACTTTACAGAATCGGCTTACTGGAACCGGATGCATTCAGAACTATATACAATGGTCTGTTAATGATAGAAGGACTTGTCAAATCCGCTTTGTGCTAATCTCTTATTCAAGTTTGGCCCACTTTTTATGGCAAAATAAAAACTTAGTTATGTTATGTGTGCATTGATGTAAGAATGCATTATTTCTCCAGTACTGTGTAAAGAATGATATTTTGTAGTGTCAAAGGTAAGTTATATTCAAATAACAACATTTAATGGTGTTTTCTTCTTGATACTTCAAATGAAACATCCAACCTATCTTAGATGTGAAACAATGTATTTATGTCAACATTTATTTACTAGCTACATTACTATACATTGTATGAGTACCATAAACTTTTCTACCTGTGGCCATTAAAATATTTCCTCTTACCTCTCACGGTGAATGGACAGACCTAAAACTTTTAATGAGGTCTCACTTATTTTGAAATCTACTATAATAACTTTGATCGTATATTTCATCATTTATTCAAAAAAGAAAAAGGAGATGAGCCAAAATCATGAAAGACGTTTGATTGGCAAGCTATGACCCAACATCTTGGTGCAGAACAACACCCATAGCTTAATCATATTTATATTGGACCTCTTTTCTATTCAATTAAAGTTTGTTCGGCACCGGTTCACCTGCATTTCATATAGGTAATGATTTTCGATTTCTGCTATGAAAGCAATAAATTGCATAGAGATGGGGTTACGCGGCAAGTTACGGGTTTGGTTCTGCACCAAGATGTTAGGTCACAGTTTGCCATTTTTTTTCTCATGAGCTTTGTTCACCTTCGTTTCCCTTTCGAATAAATGATGAAATAGTCAAAGAAAATTGAGCACACAGTAGAACCTCTAACTTTATTTATTCGTGAAAGAGGACGGGTAATTTGTGTTCCACGTCATGAAAAATAGCTTAATCTAAACCGGGGTGATGGTATAGCACCTGCAATCTTTTCAGTTGCATTGATAATAACAATGGCTCTGCAGTTCCAGATGAAAAAGGAATCTGTGAAGTGTTTGGTCTTCTACATACCGAGCGGATTTACTTTTAGCACCCATTATTTGCTGGAGTCAATGAATAATGGTATACATCCCGTAGTCACTGATATTAAGTGCATAAATTGAGATGACATTTAATTCATTTTCTCGAGAATGTGCACATACTAGAAGTGAGAACACACATAGCACTGATTTCTATCATTTTAGGAAAATTATGTACTTACCAGGGGTGCGCCACCTTGGATCTTATCCGAGCATCTTTTTCGCTTTGACCTCATGGCCTATTGCAGTATCACTCAATCGTAGTTCTGAATGCTAGTTGTAGCTGTAGATCAGTGTACAAGTATCTCAGCAGGTTTCTAGCATCTTTAAAACGTTGTGGCTTTTCCAACGTTTCCCCACTTAGTCAGTGTGTCTCCAATAACGTAAGGCATATTTTGTTCCAGGGCCCAAGTATAGGCTTTTATGTGTGTATTTGCCTGTAAATCGAGTCAAGAATGGATGCATTGGTCTCCAATCGCCCGTCATTTTATATAGTCAACTATTTAGTGCAAGAAAGTTCTTTTTGACCTAAAACGATTGTAACAGAAACAATTTTTGTGTTATCATACTTCTAAATTGTCACAAAATAGTGTGTCAAAAGTCAACAATGGGGAATATTAAAAAAAAAAAAAACAGGGGAAAGTTTTGTACAGGTCTAGTTCTTTTGAAATCATTAGTTGCAGGGTATTAGTTGCAGGAATATAGGCCCATACCCGTTCAAGGTCATCTTAGGGTAATTCTTTCAGAGTCCTCCGATTTCAAAGAAACCAGTCTCAAATTGTTTGTCTGGTCGTATCTTATAACAGAACGTGCATATTTGCTCTGCATTTGACATTTTAGTATGTAAATTAGATCGTATTAATAACCCCATTGGATATGTAGGTCATTGTTACATTTTTAACTCTAACTAACTGATCAAATGGTGAAATGAGTGCAAGTATATCCTTTGGGACCATATGAAGAATTTGGGACCATTTTGAAAAGTATCGTAGAATTCTGAAAATGTTATCCCAGGATGACCTGGAACCTTTATTGCCCTATAACTTCTAAGCTATAACCCACAGATAGGGCAAACCATACCTTGTTTAATCCTTAGGATATAGCCGAATTGCTGTTGTAGATTATATCAATACAATTATATCTACTTTATATTACCCCCTGTACAAACCTTGCCTCCCTGCAAATGCATGTTCCTCCGCTAATTATACTTCTAGACTTTTGATAAGGTATTCTCTCATCATTTCTAAGTATAACAACACCAAAATTGTTTCTGTTACAATTATTTTGAGGTCAAACTATTATTTTATTTAATGTCCTAATTTAGCTGGCCGGAAATGCCCTGATCAGACGCTTATACTTCTAATAACGTTGAATGATCTACTATTGGGCAAATTTTGGCTATTGTTGGGTAAAATGTACCCATTCATCTGCTATCTTACCCAACAAATGGATAAACATTTAGCCAACGTTGGGCTGTTCACCTGTTAACACATGTTGGTTAAAATTTTATCCAACGTACTAGTGTGGCCGGGACATGTTTATTTTTCACGGCCGACATTTGTTCTGCACCGTCAAAGTACGACAGACCCGCAATTGTCGCCTTATTCGGTCCCTAACTATAACAAGTGTATAGTATAGTAAACTTTACCAACTCATTTCGTTAAAAACAGTTCATTTTAATACCCACAAACTAAGAGAACTCTTTTTGGTGCAGAGGCGATTTTTTTAAATAGACTACGGTTTGATTCGCTGTGACTTCTGCCTTGAATTTAGGTGACCAAAAATTACATATTGCATAAGATCTTCTGTATTCCCGTGTGGTGCATAGGGGATCACACTGTAAAAGAATCAAAGTCCACCGCTGGCCTCCAGACACCACCTCATTAATGTCTACTCACAGAATCACTCCTCACATAGATATCCCATTTCAGGCGGAACCAGAATGATTTTCACAAAGGCAGATCAAACGCGACCACCCTCATATATTTGCCCTCAGAAGGATAACAGAATATTTAAGTAATTTTCCAAGAGAAAGCTTCAATTGTGTTCGTAGACTTCTCCAAGGCTTTTGACAGTGTAAACATGGATGTAATGCTGCAACATTCTCGCCAACTACGACGGTGCCCTAGATGAGAGACTGGTCAAGCGCAATTGCCACGTGTATTATAATAACACATCTAGCTTTATGCAGACCACGGATGTGCCCACAAAGTATTCCTAACAACGTACTTGGAATACTCTAAGGAGATACTAATTCGCTCCTAATATCTTTGTACGGTTTGATTAGCATCCTCAGACAGGTCTTAACTCATGAACGACAAAGGAGTCCACCGTCAACCAAGTCACTATCTCACAGACCTTGACTACGGCGATGATCTCGCTCTAACAGCCGATCTGAATATGTGGTGCACAAGATCTACTAAAAGCACTTGAAAATGCTGGCAGACAAAGTCGGCCTTCATCTATTTGCCAAGAAGACGGAATATATGCCGTCATAAAGTGAATGATCATCAACCTATCTGCACTACAGATGGAACCCAACTCAAAGAGGTCAGGGAAACTTTCTATACTAGGGTAATATGTAACGCCACAAGAAGACTTCCGTCATGTCAAAGGACAAGCTTGGAATGCTTGTAATTCTAATGCCTCGAAGGCAATGATGAAACGCAGCAGGAAGATGATCATCAACCTATCTTCACTAACGATGGTACCCAACGCAAAGAGGTCAGGGACTTAAAGAACCTGGGGGCCTATGTTGCCGACAGGCAAAGAACACTTCCTGTTCCATGCAAATGACGAGCTTGGAATGCCCGCAATGAACTACCCACTTATGACAGTATAGTATCTCCAATTCAACCAAGCTGAAATTATTTTGAGCCTGTGTAGAGAGTATCTTGTTATATGAATCTGAAGACCCTGGACCATGAAAAAAAGAGCTACATGATAGTCTGGATGGCACCTATACATTAAAACATGACCCGCAAAAAAAAAAAAAAAAAAATCCTGGGGTCCACATGTGTGCCCCCCGTATGCACCTAAGTGTTAACAAATAAATAATTTACTACTTACTAACTTCAGTTCATAAGGGGTCATGTGAACCCAGGATTTCGTTTCTTTTTACGCATCATGTTTTAACACTTAAAACAACTTGAAGTGACCAAGGGGGGGGGGTTCCTAGGGTACCCCCAAAAAATTTGTGTCTCGCGCTGGCCGCTTAAAACGCGTGTGATTTTTGCGCTCGAAATTTTTTGTAAGTGTCTTAACTTTTAAATGCGCTTCTTTTAATACCAAAATAATTAAAATTGGCCAAGCCGTTAATTGATTAGTTAGTGGGGGTCCCATGGAACCCCCTCCCCCCCCCCTTGGGCACTAACCGGAATTCATTTCAAGAATATTTTTAAAAATAAGAATAAGAAACCAAGACCAAAGCAATTTTTTTTGCTGATAAAGTTCACACATACATGGTAAGTAAACAATTATTAGTAACATTAAAAAATTAACCCTTTATTTGCTGAAAACAAACATTCATCAGGATGTTGTCCAAAGAAAAAAGCCGTTACTCTCTCGTACAAACTCTATGGGAAAATGACGTGCATTTTGCACACCCTTAAAAATCAGGATTCCCTAAAATATAAATGCTATTTTGTGTTAAATATATGTAATGTGGGTCTTCTAGAATAGATATCAACATAAAATAAGTTTTCAAAATGTTTGTTGTAAGCGCAAGGCTCATTTGAATTTTCCGTCTTTTTTCCCCATTTTCGGCGTGTTTTGAAAACAATGGTTTTGGCCCCCCTTTTTTTTAAAATTTTGCAAGCCAAAATAACAATTCATTTTTTGGGTTTGCTGATTTTGGGGGTGGCCTTATGACCCGTCATATGTGGTAAATTAACGAATTTCACATGCAAAAATTCCCCTCGTGAAGTGGTTTCCTTAGGGGGGGGTCCTCATTGGAACCCCCCCCCCCCCTTGGGCACCAACGGGAGTGAAAACCAACCCCTTGGTCACTTAATGTTAAGTGAACCCAGGGGGGATCCTAGGGACCACCCAAAATTTGTTTTCCGCTTCGCGCTGGCCGCTTTACAAACCGCGTGGGATTTTTGCGCCGAATTTTTTTTTCTATCAGACTTTTAAATGCGCTTCTTTGCATACCAAAATAATTAAAAAAAATCGGCATCCGTTAATGAGTTTTTAATTAGTGGGGGGTCCCGCATGGAACCCCCCCCCCCCCGGCCACTAACGGAACATAGAATAAGAAACCGATAACCAAATGCATTTTTTTTTGGCTGATATAAGTTCACACATACAGGTAAGTAAAATTATATAACATAAAAAAAGTTAACCCTTTATGTGCTAAAACACAATTTCATCATACGTTGCCAACCGTTACAAACTCTATGGGAAAATGACGTGTATTTTGCATTGCAACCCACCCCGTAAAATATACAGGATTCCCTAAAACTTGCTGGTTTGTGTTAAATATAAGTATTTGCGCTTCTAGATAGATAACACAAAATAAGTTTTCAAAATGTTTATGTTAGCGCAAGGCTCATTTGAATGTTCGCGTGTTTTGAAAACAATTTTTGCCCTCTAAGTTGGGCACCAAAATAACAATCTATTTTTGTTATTGCTGAGTTGGGGTTGTATTATGATCCTCCTCCACATGTGGTTTAAATTTCGTGCAAAAATTCCCTCAGGAGAGTTGTTTCCTGGGGGGGGGGGTCCCATGGAACCCCCTTGGGCACCAACGGGAGTGAAAACCCCTTTGTCACTTAAGTGTTAACGTAACGATATGTTGGACATTTGTTTTGCAATTACCTAACTATCAGTTGCGCGATTTTTGATGAAAACAATTAAATCCTACAACTTGTTTCCGAGAAAATAAGCCAGCGTCCATTTGGACCCTCACCTATGCTCCAACTGTCCGGACGGTCGGTGACATTTTTTTCCGCATATCTCTCTTTATTCCTTAGATTTATTTTTAAGTCTAACGAGATTGAAATGAGTGACAAAACCCTTTTTGGACTTAAAAATGTAAATCCATTTAAAAGGCGTACTTAAAATAAGTCCTTTTGATTTGAAAATAAACATTTAATTGACTTAAAAACAATTATTTAAAGATTTATTTTTGAATCTAAAGGAATTGTTTTAAATCCCAAAAGGTTTTGTCACTAATTTCAGTCATTTTAGACTTAAAAATAAATCTAAGGAATTAAGAGAGATATGCGTCCTTTGACCTTTGGTGATTTAAAATGCATGAAGATTTATGCTACTATAAAACATGTTAATGATAAGTAAAATTGATTAATGCGCCATTAACTTATTACATGCTGATGTGTAAAAATAACATTTTCTGATGTTACATCAAAGAAAATGCATTTACCCGCAAGACGGATATGGTCGCTTCGGCTCGCCATAGCTTTCCTTGCGCTTTATTCCTTTTGTCAAATGCTCACTCACCCGGGGCTTTTGTTCTTTGTTATGCATAGCGTTCTTGGTAACCAATCTTTGCATCGTTAGCAAACAATCGGGTGTCCTCTTGAGCCGGTGTAAAGAAACTGAGTGTCCGTCCCCCATGAGAGAGTGTCCTAGCTACCCTAAGCAACATGTACGGAATAAACCGTGACCTTGTAGACCGAGGCATTTGGTACAGTGCTGAAACACACGATCATACAGCACTCATGGAGATACAATAGACACATCGGTGGTAGGACACTCATTCACACGGACACTGTATATATACAACCTGCTTTTCTTACCATCTGTCATTAGTCTTTCTGTCAGCGTAGATGTAAGAGGGGTGGGTAGATTTGCAGAAATTTCTTCCCACCCCCACCCCTACCCTCACTTTTGAGGTCACATAAGTGCTTTGCTTTGTGTGGCGGATGTGTTACCAATTTACCAAATTATACTCAAATTTCATGATTATTGACAGCCATAATGAGGTCCATGATTGGAATTTTATATAATGCAGTGCTATTATTCAATCTAATGTAGCTAAATATTAATTATGCAGTTGCTGTTAACTAATGATTTTTCATTTTCAAGTGTGGTTACTAATTTCAAATATATAGTGTCACATTGTGTTTGGACCTTTAACATGTACATGTATCGATTTTGTCAAATTAATTCTATTGTAAGACACGCAGGAAGTTTAAGAAATTGGCAATTTGGTTTTTTGTGTTGACTTGCAGATAGCTTATTTGTAAGGCTTTTGGTTGATTTGCAAATATATCATTTGCAAGATGACCGGAGAAAATCTTGTCTGGTTTCTGTTTTTGGGGTTTGGGCCTTCCCGATAATTTATTAGGTAAATAAAAATCCTTTCTCTGCCAATTTCAAAACTTCGGAAATACCCAGTGAGTTAGAAATTTGCCAGATTTCTCTCCTAACCTGTCATATCCTTTTGACGCATATTGTAGAAGCAAAAAAACGTGCTATGCTTACTCATGAGGCCACAAAAACGGACACTAATTTTGTCTATTCTCATCCTCTGTCAGCTGTCCAAGGGGAAAAATATGAAATATGCCCGAAACCCATTTTCTCCTAGAAATGAAGTGTCTAAAAATAAATAAAATGTATCAAACACCCGCTCATTGATATAATTAATCTTAACCCAAAACAAGCATAGGTTTACGTTTTAGTGACAATGTGTGGGAAAAGAGCAAACTAAAATCGCCGCTTTTGCTGGATGAAAATTAACAAGTGCATACGTGGTTGCACATGGACCCCTTATATAAACTTAAAGCCGGCAATCATTCATTTTTCTCCAAATTCAAAAGTGCCCATTTTGTCTCTAAGATTGCTAGTCTTAGGTCATATCTTTTTTACTGTTCCCTTGCAAAATAACACTAACCTTTTACAATGATCGGCCTTAAGATGCCCTTTTACGATTGTTTTGTTTACCAATAAAAGTCTGATCCCCACTTTTATTAGTGAAACAATGCATTATTACTTATTTGAGACAATGAGAGCTGATATGCAAAAGTGCTTACGTCCATTTTTACCGAAATCGAGTATTAGTTTACGGTATAGGCCAATAAAATACAATTTTGGTGCTGTTTCATTTTCATACCTCATTCCCTCCCGGAGATATCAATTATTTTTCCCTTTCGGAAATCTTCGAGAATTACCGGATTACCGAAATTTTTGACCTAAAAAGATGATCAAATCTCAGAAAAACATGTTTTGTTTCTTTTTTTATGTTTTATGGTAGCCTTTGATGTTATTAACTTTTAAAAAAACCAGAAGAATCTGTTTTCAGTCAATTCAATAGGTGTAAAAAATAATTCTAATTAAGGGCATTCCATTGTCAACACTCAGAGTGCACCGCAGCATGTCATGGCTTTTTTTTTTTTTTTTTTTTTTTTTTTTAATATTTTTAATGAAAATCCTGAAATTTTGAGGCTTCATAGCACCGTTCGTTTTTCCCGCAGGAGTCAGTCAGAAATTTACGGGGGTCCACATCAAAAATGCTGTGCGATGCAAAGACAATTTGAGAGGGCCTAAATTTGTATTGGAACCCTCCCCAACTTTGAAAATCTATGTGTTTGGTGTAAATCAATCTGACATCAAAAAGTTGATAGCTCCTTTACTCTTGAAATTTTATATCGGTATAAAAATGCAATATCTTTCATCTGGGAACCAAGTTTGGGGGGGGGCAGGTTTTTAAAAAAAAAAAAAAAAAAACGGCCTCTCAGAACTCCATAGGTAACAATATTTTTGATGTCCATGTTCTTGTTAATCTTGAGTCACACTCCGTTCATGACTTTCTATCAGTACAATAGTAATCACATTAGGTAAGTATTAAGTGAGTTACAGCTTATTGAAATCCCATTGAAAAATCCCAATTTTGCATTTTTGCCATATATGGCCCCCCTGAAAATCATGTTGACATACTACCTTCACCCCTCTACTTCAGATCTGTTAAGATACATCACAAAACTATTCTGAAGAACCAGCGGGGTGTCTTGATGTCTTCATTGTTTTCAGCACAAGACCTTTTTTTTTTTTTGCTGATAAGCCCCTTTATCCCCATTGAATGTATATGGTGATATACAATGTGCATGTACAATGACCTCTGGGTCATGTAAACCTTTGTGTGGTAACTTTGAGTGTGTATTTTGTTGTGAAAAAATAAAGACACCAAGCTAGTTCTTTCAAGGAAAGTTGTTTAATGATACATCTTCAACATATCTGAAGTAGAGGGGTGGTGACGAATGTCAACATTGGTTTTGTTGCGTTTTCGGAAAAACTTAAAAAATCACAGAAAATGGCATTTTGACCAATTTAATTAAATGTTCATAATTTTAAAAAAATAAATGAGATATTCAATTAGTTATTTTCTATTTTCGATTGGGATTGAATCAATTTTAATCACAAAGGTGGATTTTAGAAAAGGGGTCAAATAGTTGTTTTGCAAAAGGGCTTACATCCACTTTTTCAATTAAAGTAAATTAATAATTAAGAAAAAAAATAAAGATGACATTTGAATGATCTTACCTATTTTATATTGTATTACACTTGTTCTAAAATATAAAGTTAATATTCAATCAATGTAATATTTTACTGATACCATATAAGTTTTCCTCTTTTTCTCGAAAGTACAAAAATAGATGTAAGCCCTTTTGCATATCAGTTCTTCAAATATGGCCTGTTAAAAATGTTAAACCAGCCTCACTACAGAGGTCTTTACTACAACAATTTCCAATACAACAGTGCAAAAATGGACTTTGATGACAAATGGGGACGGACCCACACTAAAAAATATAACTGTAAAAAACGGCTTTTTGACTGGCAGCTGAGACTCACAACGTGCAGAACGTAAAATAACTGGAGGCGTAACGAAACTATTGCAGGGAAAATAATATAACAACCTGAACCACAGCTTTAACGTTATCATGGTTATTGATTTTGATTTGTTTAAACAATGTAAATATTGCAATCTTATTATTTTTAACGTTGTAGCTATGACATCATACCAATGTCGTATTTACGTAACCACGTGGATGTCAAAAACATATTTTAGGCAAACGATTTCGAGAAAAAAGACAAATGGAGGGAAACATCCCGGCATACAATTTGTCTCACGTGGCAAATACAAACACTGGCCATTTTAAAGAAATATTTGAAGACTCATCTGTTTGATAATTGATCTGTTTCTTCCTGTTGCTCTTATTATATTTCATGTTATTTCATTAGTTTGTTCTGCGCTTAGAACTGCCTGTATAAATGCAATGTAAATATAATGTGCGTGTGTGTGTATGTGTGGGTGTGGGTGTGTGTGTGTGTGTGCGTATGTGTGTGTTTGCAAATGTTGAAGCTGTGATACACTATGGGTATCCATGTTGAAGTATGTGGTGTGTATTGTATTTATGTGTTTGTAGGTATTGTATGGAACTGTGGTATTGTGGATGTTAGGCACATTAAAGGTGCAACGAGAGATTTCAAGTCATCCATATTTTCTGTGATATGTAGTGATTTCATATAGATTCACTACCTTTAATTTGGTTACAGAAATGTGACTTGCATCTGCTTAAAATTTCAATAGAAAACATAGGCTAAATTTCGTATTTGCTCCTATGCAAAATTAAAAATTTCACAATGTTTGTAACAAAGAAACAGTTCTCAGCTTAAACCTTACAGATGGGGATATTTTTTGGATATGAAGTTTTACACTAGTGCCAAAATCAGAATTTTCACATTTTTTTCGGGACACCTGTTATTTGAAATCTCTTTTTGCACCTTCATAGGGTTTATCTCTTTCATATCAGTTTTCTGCATTGCTTCTCTCACTTTTGGTATCTCTAGCTCTGTTTCACGTTACATCATATTTTAATTATCTTGCATCATTATTTTTTTTCCTCGTCTTTAATTCTTTAATTGTGTCTTTTACCCTGGGAAAATTGAGCCTGTTAAGCATGACAACACTTGGGGTGTTAATAAAGCAATTTATATTAAAAATAAATGACATTAAGTAAAATATTAATGCTTGCAAAAAACACCTCTTATGGTCGCATATATCGCATCGTATATGACAAATGCATTATCAAGGTGAAAACACATGTTTGACTTGCTCTTATCCCCTATAATAAAGGGATAAAACTGAAATTTTGGAAATAACCTTTTTTTCGTGCATATCAGAGGGTTATGATCACGAAATAACCTTTAAATCAGGGGTCTTTTTGCATTTTAGGTTCTTTTGAACATGAATTCCACAAGTGTTAGTTGTATAATTTAAATAGTAGGTCCGTTGGCTGGGTGGGTCCCCGTGTGCATGAGCTGTGCCCTAAGTTGCTCTTCACAGCCATGTACTAGACCATCAGACATCAGACCAAAAAAGCGAGGGTAGACTTTTGCTACCCCGGCACTTTTTTTCGCTAGAGGGCGTTTTCAAAATGGCCTCCAAAATGCCACTTTAAACCATATAATGACGTTTTCATAGGAATTTTATGGGGTGAAATGGTCCATTTTTGTAGTGTTTTCCTCAATTTGTTGATGTCAAATGTATAGAGCGGTAAAATTCACTACTTAAATGTATTCCTAATGGAGGGCGCTTTTCAAAATGGCCGCCAAATGCAATTTAGCACATCATACATTCATAATGATGTTCTACTAGCCACTTTATGGGGTGAAATGGCCCAGTTTTTCAGTGTTTTGCTATATTTTTGATGTCAAGCGTATAGAGCGGTCACATTCACCACTTAAATGTATTCCTAATGGAGGGCGCTTTTCAAAATGGCTGCCGAAGGCTATTTAACACCTTATAATGATGTTTTAATTGCCATAAAATTGGGTAAAATGATCCAGTTCTTCAGTGTTTTCCTATATTTGTTGATGGCAAATGTATAGAGCGGTCACATTCACTACTTAAATGTATTGCTAATGGAAGGCGCTTTTCAAAATGGCCGTCACACTGTTAAAAAAGTTTCCGTAAATTTACGGAAATTTCTGGCAGCAGTATTTCCAGTCATTTTTAGGGTAAATTTACAGAAATTTCAGTCAATTAACGGAAATTTGACAGTAATTTTACAGAAATTTGTCTCATATTATGGGAAAAATTTGTATTTTAACAGAATTTTTCCGTAATTTAAAATTACGGAACCAAAAAAAAAAAAAGTCCGGAAATATTGCTGCCAGAAATTTTTGAAATATTTCCGTAAATTAACATTTTTTATGTTTTTTGTTTTTTATTTTTATTGTTTTTGTAAAACAGATTTTCCGTAAATTTACGGAAAATATGTTTTCTTAATTTACGGAAATTTTTAACAGTTAACACCTCAAAATGAAGTTCTACTAGCCAAAAATGGGGTAAAATGGCCCAGTTTAGAGCGGTCACATTCACCATTTAAAGGTATTCCTAATGGAGGGCGCTTTTAAGAATGTCCGCCAAATGCGATGATGATGATGATTTTTTTCAGTGTTTCCCTATTTGTTGATTGTTTTCTCCATTATTTTTTTAGTTACTTTATTCAGTTCTAACAAAGTTGCGGTTTCATTTTCTCTTTCTCCTTCAGTTAATTTGAATGATTTTCTATTGATGTTTCAGTTTAATGGAGTTGTTCAATACTATGCTGTTATTGGTGATATATTACAATCTAAGTGCTGATAGGGTTGTGCGCTTAGCCAGCTCCTCGATGAAGCGAAGTGATTGTGACGATTTTCCTGATGGCAGCGTAATGATAATTGGCAATCGTACTGTGAGCATCTCGTAGGAGGAGAAACGATTTCCACATGACATACGTAGTGAACATGATAGCCAATGTCTGAAAGCTGAAGACCAAATTCTGCAGCACATTTGGGGATTTTCTCAGACAGCTTTGGATCATGTGTGGGAGTCTGCATCAGCTGCAAACAGGCTTGATATAATCTTTGATTCTTACAGTAACAACTCTGTGAAGGAATGAGCGAAAACAACGTCAAGTCAGGCTACCAATTAAATTGAATTAACAACAATCAATCGGGATTTACCCGTTCCTGTCGAGATATGGGTTGAAATGGTGTAGTTTCCCTATTTTTTGAAATAAAGTGAAATAAAGGGTATAGAAGAGTCAAACTCGCCAATAAATAGTCAAGATCGGCAGGTTCTGGGCATCAAATAGTAACTAAGGAGAAATTCCAGATACTTCTCCATGAGTAATCTGCCAAAAAGCATCTCAAACTTCACTTACGATAGAAATATACTCAGGTTTCATTTCAGGATAGCAGATGATACCTTGCTTCTCTTCCTTTGGTGGTTCCAGTAATGAGGTTCCCGAGCTTAACTTAGATATAGAAGAGGCTGATGTTCATATCACTCCTCATCATGCTATGTTTGCAGTCAATGCCAGTCACAACTTATCATAGCACTGTTTTCATTTACTGATGATTTGTACTATTACTCTACTATGACTTGCATTCCCATGGATTGCATTTGAATGGCACACGATTGTAGCTGATCTAGGTGGTAATGATAACGAATGTCTACATTATGACAAGTTTTGATCATTTTGACACAAAATGTAAGGCTCCTTATGGTAACCATTACTCTTATTTTCCTCCTTTGTGTTAATGAACCTAGTCAGATTTGTTTAAAAATCTGTTAATTTGTTGGTCATCTCGAAAAGCACCCTCTATCAGGGATATTGTTTATTGGTCTGTGTATTGAGTCTGACCCGTCTATACACTTTACCTCAACAAATAGGGAAACTCTACAAAACTAGACCATTTCAACCCATTTCTCGACAGGAACGGGTAAATGCCGATTGATTATTGTTAATTCAATTTAATTAAATTGAAGAGTCCTTCACAGATTTGTTACTGTAAGAATCAAAGACTATATCAAACCTGTTTGCAGCTGGTGCAGACTTCCACACATAATCCAAAGCTGTGCCTGTCAAATCCCCAAATGTGCTGCAGAATTTGGTCTTCAGCTTTCAGACATTGACCATCATGTCCACTATATGTCATGTGGAAATCTTCTCTCCTCCTTCGAGACACTTACAGCAAGATTGCCAATTATTATTATGCTGCCATCAGGAAATGTTCCCAATCATATTACATCGTCGAGGTGGCAGCTGGCAAAGAGCACAACCCTATATTAGCACTTGGATTGTAATATCACCAATAACAGCACTGGCATTGTACCGGATAAATCAAATCATCAAATCCATTAAACTGAAACAAAACTAGAAAATCATCAATAAAAATAACTGTAAGAAAAAGAGAAAATGAAACCGTAATTATGTTAAGTAACTCAACAAATGAGGGCGAAACAATAGGGAAACACTGAAAAACTGGGTCATTTCACCCCTTTTTGGCTATTAAAACATCATTATAAGATGTTAAATAGCATTTGGCGGCCATTTTGAAAGGCATCCTCCATTAGGAATACATTTAAGTGATGAATGTGACTGCTCTGTACATTTGACATCACAAATATAGAGCAAAACACTAAAAAATGGGGCATTTCACCCCATTTTTTGGCTATTAAAACATAATTATGAGGTACTAAATTACATTTGACAGCCATTTTGAAAAGCGCTCTCCATTGCGAATACGTTTAAGTAGTGAATGTGACCACTCTGTACATATGACATCAACAAATATAGGAAAACACTGAAAAACTGGACCATGTTACCACATTTTATGACCATTAAAACATCATTTATAAGGTGTTAAATAGCATTTGGCGGCCATTTTGAAAATCGCCCTCAATAAGGAATAATTTAAGTGATGAATGTGACCGCTCTATACATTTGACATAAACATAAATAGAAAAACACTGCAAAACTGGGCCATTTCACCCCATATAATGGCTACGAAAACGTCATTATATGGTGTTAAATGGCAATTTGGCGGCCATTTTGAAACCGCCCTCTAGCGAAAAAAGTGCCGGGGTAGCAAAAGTCTGCCCTCACTTTTTTGTTATGTCTGATGGTCTAGTACATGGCTGTAAAGAGTAACTTAGGGCACATCTCATGCACACGGGGACCCACCCAGCCTACGGACTATTAGTGTTGCGATTTGCGCTTCTGCAGCCGCATGCGCACGTGCCCCTCTTTGCGCCCTCCCCGTATTTGTTTTCCGCGCCACAGCACGCATCTCGCAACTCTTCATAACAAATCTCATTATATTTCAATCTGATGAAGGGCGAAGCCCGGAAATTTGTTGTTAAATTATTTCATTATTACAACATTCTTTGCTTTGAACATTCAACATTGAACGTTTTTATACTACGTGAATCAAAACAAAATTGTGCAAGCATTAAAATTGATGTTGACCTTAATGCAGTTGTTGTTTTATAAAACAAATATATACGTTCATGTGTTGAAAAAATGAATGAAATCTATATACTGAAAAATACGCTAGATGTTGCAGGTTTTGTAAGCACACCCTTTTTCTCCATTCCTATGGGATTTACACACATTAAATTTGTGTTTGAGAATGTACATTGACAATATCATGATGCCTTTGTCACTTTTCTTGATTATTTCAATTACGGATTAATAAATAGATCTATTTATAAAAATCTGCCAACTGATATAGGCCTTGGGCCAGAGAGCCAAAAATGGGTGTTCACTACCTAAGAAGGGTACAGATTCTAGCAATACTTTTTGAAAAGCTACATGTCTCTAGGTATGAAATGCCATGCTAGACAATTATAAGGAGTAGCTTAGTCTCAGAATTCAGTCGTTTTTTGAAAGAGTGTGAAAAAATCGTCTATTGTAAATTGTATACACCAATAGGGGGATAACAATAGACAGGCTTTGTCAATTGAATGACTTTAATAATACTTGGCTCAGGTAACTCCAACTTTCACTTTATTATATTTCTCTAATGAATTATGCTTCTGAAAGCATAATATTTTTCTGGTTCCTTTGAAAATGTCAGTTAACTATTTTTAATACATATCCACAGGCATGGGAAAATATTTTTGAATCTTAAAAGAAAAATAGTTGCTCTTAAAACACAGGGTTTATTTGGAGACTCAGACTACCCATGTTTGTCCCCGCCGACGATACGTTCGGAGGGGACTATAAAAGGGCCCGTCCGTATGTCCGTATGTCTGTTCGTATGTCCGTGATAAAAATGTTAACCCTGGAACATTTTGGGGGATATCATTTTTTGGAGGAGCTTAGAGTACGCCCAAACGGGATATTTTAGGAGGGGATACCCCTACACACCATGTAATTCATTCCACAGGGTTCTCCCCTGGGTCTGTCAGGGGGGGTTCGGTAGGGAACAAGGTCAAGGGGAAAAAGGGTCCAATATTGAGAAATGTCACATTGGGTACAATTCTGCTATTCGGGATAAGTTCCATAAAGGCTACGATGACGAAACTTGGTGGAAGAAAGCAGGTGGAGGAGTCTCAACCTGATTAGATTTTGGGTGTAAATTATGCTAATTAAGTATATAATTTGTATAATTTATTAAATTTTTCCCGCAAGACTTGGTACAAGTTTTCTGAGTTCTGTAGGCGTATAATGATGTAACTTGGTGGAGGAGGGCTCAGGAGTTCTCGACCTGATTAGATTTGGCCGATTTTATTTTAGATCTAGTTTGTCGGTCAGTCTTTTGGGGTGCCAGCTGTTTACATTTTTGAAAAATGTGTGAAAATATGTAAATTCCAATGTTTTGTCGCTTTCCAGACCCCGTATATGGTCACAATTTAAAATGTGGTCACAGATTTCAAAAATAGTGTGAAATTGAGTCAATTATATTTTTACTAAAATTTAGTGAATTTTCAGGGATTTTGCAAGTATTTTTTGCGAGCTGTGATGGCAAAATGTAAGGGTGGAATGGTTGAAGTTAGATGTCATTTAGTGATCGAGTTATTCGGCGGGACATATTTTACGCATTCGCCGTATAAATACGAGTTCGCCTTGTTATAAAAACAAAAACTTTTCTTTTTTTCCCAAACGAGAGCTTTTCCCCCCACGTGGGTGCTAAAAAATTTATAGATTTAATTGTTTGAAGCTAGGTGTAAACTATCATAAAGCAAGCCATTTCACGCACAAAGCATATTGTGTGCCCACTTAAACCAACAAAATGCCTCAATAAAGCTCCAACCCAAAATGCATTTGTTTTTATTTTGTAAGTGTTTATTTGAAATTGGAACCTCTCGAAATTTACCGAATTCTTGAAAATAATAAAACATGCCAAAGGGCACCTTGTTAACCCCCCCCCCCCCAGAACATTGACCCTTAATATGTACTATCAGTGGGAATGTAATTTTGAAAATCTAAAAAAAAAAAAATCTAAAATAAATGTTTGCATCATTGTAACAAGTATAAGCGCCCTGACATGCCCGCACAATGCAAGATCGAATTGACGTAAAGCACAAAGTGTATATTATATGTCAGTGATTGGGCTTCTATTCGTTCAGATATGAAAAAACTGCAACACAACCAAATGAAAACGAAACGAATCACATTTTTCAGCAGTGTTTCTCTCACTTATTCTACAGACCCCATTCTCTATTTTCGTATGATCTATGCATAAGTATCATGTGAAGACGCCAAATTGATACTCCACCCCTTCCCAAAAGTACATCATTCAATACAGGAGAGAATACACTTCTAGCACACTCTGTTTGTTTCAAGAATTCAGATTGAAATGACAAAAACTTCAATTAAATCAACTCTGCTTGCAGTCCCCTCAGAATCGAAGTGCCATGCATTCGTTTATGTCATAGTGCATTGGCACTCAGAGAGAGATTAGTGTACTCTCACGAATTTCAACCATGAATTTGACGTTGAATAGATAGCTATATGGAATTTTGCCCCCAACTTTTGCACGAAGTGGCTCGCCTCACCAAAATGTGCCCAGTGCAATTGTATTGGTAAGATGACATACAGATTTAACTCACTTCTTAGGCCATTTACATTTAAAATAATCTGACATTACCAGATTTTTAAAACTATAAAACCTTGACAAGAACTCAATTAATTCAACTTAATATTGCATATTAAAGCACAAAATTAAAGCCTTAAACCACATCTCAATGGAGATCAACATAAGGCCAACATAATGCAATAACAGCAAATTTTTTGAAGAGCACCCCACTTTTCCTAAAAAAAATTGAGATCGTGCCCAGTTGC
Organism: Ophioderma brevispina; assembly: GCA_023653785.1. NCBI lineage: Eukaryota > Metazoa > Echinodermata > Ophiuroidea > Amphilepidida > Ophiodermatidae > Ophioderma > Ophioderma brevispina. The sequence continues at coordinate 43,810 of JAMKCH010026201.1, forward strand.
ATTGGTAAATGGCTAATAACAATACCTGTGAATGGCTAAAGCTCAAACATGTCTATGTATCGCAAAAGAAGTAATTTTGTAATTAAAATAATTAATATCGGAGATCCGATAAGACATGCACGGCTGCTGGGAAACGGCTTCCAATTGAAATAGCCTGGAAATAGTGCCATGTACGTGGTCTACATTCATCCATTAGTTAATCCATGGTTCAGGCAAGTCAATTACAGGTAGATTCATTTCGTGAGGGGGCACTATGTTCAAAGGGACCGAACAGAAATCTGGCATTTACAGTTCCGCTTAAATTACAATGGAGGATCCGGATTCTAATTATATCTAATTTGTAATAATTTATTTAAATTTTTTCCTGCAAGGCCTCTTTACAAGTTTTCTGGAGTTCTGTAAGGCGTATAATGATTAACTACTTGGTGGAAGAGAGGCGGGCTCATTATTTCTCGACCTGATTAGATTTTGGGGGCGATTTTATTTTTAGAGGGTTCTAGTGTCGTTCCAGAAGAGTCTTTTGGGTTGCCATCCTGTTTTCATTTCTTAAAAATGTGAAAAATATGTAAACATTTTAAATGTTTCGCGCGGGCGTTCGGGCCGCGGTCGCCGTCGCCTTTCCAGACCCCGTATGGTCACAAATTTAAAAGGGGTACCACATGAAGTTTCAAAAATAGTGTTTCCAAATTGAGTAAGTATATTTTTACTAAATTTAGTGAAAATTTTCCAGGGATTTTGCAAGATGAATTTGGAAGATTCTTTGCGTCAGGACAAAAGAGAACCATTGCTTTCAAGTTATTTTTTGCGCGCTATTGGATGGCAAAATTTAAGGTGGACTGTTTAGCATGTTTTAGAGATGTCATTTAGTGATCGCGATATTCGGCGGGGACATAAAATTTACAGCATCGCGTAAATACGAGTCCGCCTTGTTTACAAATGTTTCTTTTTTTTTTTTTTTTCCCACCGAGAGCTTTTCCCCCCACCGTGGGTGCTAAATTTAAGCATATTTTAATTGAAGCTTAGTACGCTTCATAAGCAAGCCTTTCACGCACAAAAGACATTTTTGTTGACCCACAACATTAAACCCACAAAATTCTCAAGAAAGCTCCACCCTCAAATGCATTTGTTTTTTTTAATTTTGTAGTGTTTACTTTGAAATTTTGGAACCTCTCTAATTACAGAATTCTTGAAGAAATAAACATGCCAAAGGGCACCTTGCTTACCCCCCCCCCAGACATTGACCTTAATATGTACGATCAGTGAATGGCGAATTTTTTGAAATTAAAAAATCTAAAAAATTAAATGTTTGCAATACATTGAACAGTCTAAATATCGGCCCTTACAAATTACTCCCCATGCAAGATCGAACTTGACGTCAAGCACAAAGTGTATATTATAGTCAGTAGTGATTGAGGCTTCTATCGTTCAGATAATGAAACAACTGCACACACAAAGAACAAGAATCACATTATTCAGCAGCTGTTTCTCTCACGTATTCTACAGACCCATCTATCCTCTATTTTCGTATGACTATGCAATAAGTATCATGTGAAGACGCCCATTAATACTCCACCCCTCCCAAAGTACAGTCATTTCATAACAGGAGAGAATACACTTTCTTAGCACACTCTTGGTTTTTGTCAAATTCAGATTAAATGACAAAACTTCAATTCAATCAACTCTGCGTGCAGTCCCCCCCCTCAAATCGAAGTGCCATGCATTCGTTTATGTCATAGTGCATGGCAAATCAGAGAAGGAGATTTAGTGACTCTTCTCCGAATTTCAACCAATAGGAAATTTTAAGTTAATAGATATCTATATTGGAATTTTGCCCCTAACTTTTGCACGAAGTGGCTCGCCTCACAAAATGGTTCCAGTGCAATTGTATTGTTAATGATTGACTACAGAGTTAACCCTCACTTCTTAGGCCATTTAACATTTAAAATAATCTTTAACATTAACAGATTTTTAAAACTTACTATAAAACCTGCAAGAACTCAATTATTCATAAACTTCATATGCATATAGACAAAATTAAGCACGTTAACCCCACATCTCAATGGAGACCAACAGACGGCCAACAGAAGCAATAAACACACATTTTTTGAGAGCACCCCCCCCCCAATTTTTCCTAAACAATGTGAGATTCTGTAGCACAGTTTGCATGTAACTGGCTAGTAAAAAAAAACAATACCTTGAATGGTAAAGCTCAAACTGTCTATGTACCGGCAAAAGTAAGTAATTTTGTAATTAAAATAATTAATATCGGAGATCCGATAAGACATCACGGCTGCGAACGTCCTTCCAATTGAAAAATCCTGGAATTGCCATGTACGTGTCTACATTCCTCCATTGTTTAATATCCTTGTTTCAGGCATTCAAATTTGACAGGTCAGATCATTTGCGTGAGGTGTCACTATTTTCACAATTGACGAACAGAAATTTGGATTGTCCAATTTCCGCCGTTAAAATTACAATGGAGGTCCGGATTCCTAATTACAAACTCGTTTCTTTTATGAAAATTACACACTTTTGAATTTTTTAAGCATTACCATTCGCAGGTATAGGTTACTTTGTTGGTAAAATGGGGTCTCTCTTAAAAAAATGTGCTGTTATTGCTTTAACAACTTGAACAGATTTGATTTTAATTAAACGTAAAGCTTTCGGTTTTTTTCATGCTTAAAATAGCCACTGGTCGTACACAGGGGGGGGGGCAGTTCCACCGAGAACTTTGACCGGGAAAAAAAGCTGGAAAACCATGCTAAATCAGCCTTTTTTTGAAACCACTCCTCACTGGGACAATGTTTTTACATACAACCAGGAAATTCTGACTCTAAACACCTCCAACTGTCCCCCAATCTGCCCAAACTGGTGAATTTCCTCCCCCCTCTGCACAGTGGGTGGCCAGGGGTGTCAAATAATTCAAAAATGACCCCTTTCAAAATTTTAATTTTATGTTTCCAATAACCCGTAAAACATACTTGTAAATCTTAAATTGATTTGCTCCTATGGAATCCCGGGGTACCCCAAACACTACTGAAAGTCGCAAAACACAAAGTAAATTTTCCAGGTACTTTTTTTTTTCCCCCAAAAAATGCGTAAAAAATTGGCATATTGTCAAGTTGTTGGTTATCAATCACAGCCTTAATAGAGACTCCTGGAAACTCTCCTCGTGTCTTTTATATATTTTATTGCCCTTTTATCCATACAACATGTCTCTGGAACTATTTTCAGTATCTTTTCTTGGAATTTGAATGCATCTATTGCCAAGATCGAATTTGATTAATTATTCATTCGCACTTTGGTTACTATTCGCACTTTGGTTATAAAAATGACTAGTACTATTTTTTTGCCTATAATTGCCCCCTTCTAACCAACCCTATATAGAGTTCAGCCCTATATGTAAGGTGCAGATACAACAAAATTTGGCTCCACCAGCCGCCTCCAGGGATCTAGAGGGTTCGTTTCTACAAACACCCCTCAATGAAGAAAAATCTGCTCGTGGTGCACGGTGGCCACATAGGGCCAATGCAGTGCTGTCCATAAGCTATACAAGGCCGTAAATGATTGTATGATATTATGCCCAAGGGTGTTCATCAAGGTGCTGGTGGCATGCGCATCAAGTCGTCAGGTCCAAGGAGCCGCCCATTGGCATGCTAAGTGAAGGGCATGTGAAGAGGCACAAAGGCTCTACAAGAAAGGTCAAGAACTTCGAGGAGTTTTCACTTCACTAGGAAGAACTTCACTAGGGAATGTCTCCTCTCCCGAATAAGCTAACGTGATCCATGCTGAGGCATAATGGCTCATTTTCTGATCCATACATTGCATCCGTTGGAAGGTTCATGTCAGGAAAACGAAGAAAGCAGATCTTCCTGCAGACAGCAAGGCAATGCTCCTGAGAAAGCTTACTCTCAATCATCCTAAATATTGCTCTGCTTATTTATTACTCATATTGATACTCCCTATCGAAATGTATTATATTTCCAGAATTTTTCCACGTATCATTATTATTATTATAATTAATATTATTTTAGATCATATTTTCAATACATGGTGTCGAAATAAAAGTGCTCCTAAAAGGTTGTGTTTGGGAATCATTTTTTTTTGTTTCATCGTGATAGCATGTTGCCATCCAGAGATATGCACCATTTTCCGCAAGATAGGAACATCCAGTTTTGGTCACTTTTTGTACATGTATTCAATTTGAGGTTTAATGTGATGGAAGAAAATGGAAACACAGTTTGAACAGAACGTCAGTCTCTCATTCATTCTGATAGGGACTTTTTCAAGAGCAGCAAGAAAACTTCCAGTATAGATGTCGATTGGTTAATTAACCCGATTTACAGACGTTTACAATTACACATAATATGAATTTTGTTGCAATTACATGTCTGTTTAGAGTGCAGTGATGCCGCACAGATATTTCAATTTATAGCAAATTCAAACCATGTAAATGTATTATTTGACTTAGATAGCATTATTTAGAGATATTTTGATTTCTTGATTATTTAAATACACTATCAAATATTTATATATCACGAGAACTGTTTTTGTTTATAAACTGTGTGTTAATGATTTTGTTTGCGAGTCGTGGTCTTAACCATCTGCACGTATTGCCCGATCGAATATCATGTTCACTTTCGGTTATTGTCTTGAACACGGCTTTCAGGTCACAAAACCATTTTACACCATGCTCTGAAAGCTGTTTTCAGTTTTTAAAAAGCTATGAACTGCAAGTTTTAATGCTTTTAAAATATTTTCCATATATGTAAATAAGGTAATCAAAATGGAGGCACTTTTGGGGTTTGTTGGGGTTTTTTATTTTTTTTGACACCCTGTAGCGATAAAACGGTTATCTGACAGCATAATAAACAGGCCAGTTCAGATTCAGCATCACAAAAACCCCATTCACCAAATTTATGGCCAAACTCTCAATGGTACAGAGACTTATTAATTATTGACCGATAGCGAGAGGCTGGTTTTTTTTTTTTTTTTTTTTTTTTTTTTTTAAATTAGGCTAATATGACAGCATAATAACAGTAAGATTCGGATTCAGCATCACAAAAAAACTCCATAGAACCAAATTTATGGCCAACTCTTCAACGGTAGCGATGTTATTAATTATTGCCCGAAATTGAGAAATCTGGCCCACTGTGAGCGCTGCAAGTGACCCGTTAACGCCCCTGAAAATATGACAAGGTTGCTTACGGCTTGACAGCTGAGTTGATCGAAAGGGGAATTTAGTGATCCACAGCCTCGTACCATGATTTACACAAAAATGGTTTGCATTTTATGTCATCTGAACCGTTGCTTGCCTGTGCAATTTGGTTGCCCAGGCTGCAAGAAAACAATTCTATATATCTGTCCCAGTGATAAAAACATTTGCTCATTGACAGATCAGAAAAGCCCCTGAAGCTTTTTAATTATACCTATTCCGCTTTCATTGGGATCAACTGATATTTTCCAAAGTACATTAGTTCGAAGTTAATTCTACCAAAATGCTCAAATTAAACGTCCTTCCCTTAAATCCGCACCCTCTTTAACTAGGCTGTTACGCAGGACTAATTTTCACCAAATGGGGGCAAAAGGTGCACTTTTTACAGATCCAACAGTCGAATAAATTTGACATGAATTCCCACCTTTTTCGGCGATGTTTGTTCAAAAGTCCAAAAGATGAGATGGGGTAGTCCACTTTTTGCAGTGTCCTAACAAGCCCCAGCCCCCTCCCAAATCTTAACTGAAGGCGCGTTTCATCGGGAAAATGGGGGGTGATAATATGGCCTATTCGCCCCCCCCCCCCCCATTGTCCATAAGTGTGGTGGAACGTGTTTCACAACCATCCCCAGATTTACTCCATATCGGAGCTATTTTGAAAAAATATAATCCTTATTTGATGAAATTACACACTGGACTAGACATATTTTGCAACGTTCTTATTGACTCTTGACCTATTGGTGTGGTTTATCTCCCTAACTAAGGTCACAGAAAATCATAACTACCTTTTTTTAGTCTCGTGGTCGTTCACAATTGGTATGTGTTTTTCAAATTGATCGAGCATTTTTGAATTTTTAGGTAGCCCCTATATGACCACATCCAGATGCCTTTACTGACCCCTAACCGGACATAGCTACTCACTGAATTTTCTAGGCATGCCTTTTGGTATAATCCCTATGGGTTGCCTACACACTTGTACCATCATTTTGTACCTTTCTTAGGTAGTGACAAACCCTATGGCACCATGGACTAATAATAACAAATCCAAGCACCAATTCACTTGTTGCAGAGCAAGAAAAAGATCTTCCCATTGGTGTAGGATATTTCTAAGAGTTTAGTCCCCTTATACTCGATTACAGTAAACCCCTTCTCATGTACACATCGGGATTATTTGTGAGATGTTATTTATATGAAACATTAATTCAAAGATCAATAAAGAAGATTATGGTTATCCTAGCTCAATTAACTTCGTCTACCGAATTGGGGGGGGGGGTCCAGGTTTCCCCGGCTTTCTAAAACCTCAAGCTTTTTGGGCCAATTTTTAATTAATTGTCAATTTGACATGTTGCGCTCCTTTGCAATGCCCAAACAACATCCACCGGGGAATAGATATACCGAGGTGAATCCCCCGCTTCGGAAGAGAATTCCAACATGCTAACACAACACATGAACATCACATACACTTGATTTTCATCAATGATAGCAATTGTCCTCTTCTTTCCATTGATACAAAATGAGTAACCACCATGCCTATCATTACGTCACAATTACGTAATGAAGTTCCATGTCAGCAAACTGCATTTCCATAGACACGCGCAGTGAAGAATTCATTTTTCGCCAAAAAGGTTGGAAAATCAGATTTCATGCGGTTTTTGACTCTACCTGGATGGCAATGACTAGTTTTTATATAATGACAAAGCATTTAGGCTATATGAAGAGCTAATTACGGTGTTTGGCTGCTAAAAATTGCCTAAATAATCATTTTCATCCACCCTATATTCACATATTCTATTTAACAGGAATCTGGTGTTTCCTCTCTTTTAGTAAAATTGGGTCAGGCTGAGATTCGCTTTGTACTTTTTGTAGGGAGGGGGGGAGGAACAATCGCCCATTTTTCTGGATGTTACATTGGTTCAGAACATTTTTGGTTAATTTTTCAAAAGTGGATGAAAGATATTCAGACAGAACCGGGGTTGGAAAGCTACGATCCTTTTGGTATTACCAGCAAAAAGACTACCTTTTTTTATACTAGTATTGATGATTTTGAAAGTTTTATATTTACAAATGGTAGAATTAAAAAGGTAACTCCAAATTTCAACTCTGCAAAATGAGATTTTAAGGATTCCTTACAATATTGAAAAATCCTGGCCGAGACAATCTTAAACATATTGAATTTGATAAACGTTGGAAAACTGGAGTTACTTTGTTTTCATGTAACGGCATAGGTATCGTTAAAACAACTGCTTTAGCAGTTTATAATACCTGTTTTTGATAGAAGGTTTGCCTGCACTATCTCATAATGTGTAAATGGTCTAGTAAGCTCACTCCACACTTTTTTTGAAGAGTATTCCACCCTTGGCCCTATTCTTGGAGTGAGATGTCATTTTGGTTGGCGACATATGGGGGGGCTGTATGTCACTGTGATCAGATGAGTATGTTTGTAATTTTGAGTGGGTTTTAACTCTCAATGGGTGATGAGCTGCCAGTATGAGTTAATGTCAATGACTCCCACCTTGTAATATTGAATTGATTCCAGCCAAAAACTTTGATGGTCGAGAGCTATGAGCTGCAAGAAATGTTGTGCGAGAAGCGGTCAAGCCCATTATTTTAACTCATGGTGAGACCATAATAGTGGGCGTCAGATCAGCCAAATTTATTCATTACCGTGCGTAGGATCCGATATTAATGCGTATGGGAAAACCTCAAGGCTGGAAATTTGGTGGAAGTTGGTGATTTAATGTAAATATGGCCATGCGACTTCATATAGTTCTATATTGGTTATGCCAAGATATACTCCAAAAAGTAGTAGTCTGTGTTACTTGGGTCTAAATAATTTTAATATTTATAGCACGTGTGTTATTATTTACGGGAAACTGGCACACTTTTGTTTCATATTCTGTTTTCGGGCCACTGGGGGATGGGGATGCGGGACTTGGCGGTCACGCAGTTGTACAAATTGGTAATAACATTTATTAAATTTTTTGAAGGCGCACTGTTTTTCAAATGTGGCAGTGTCTCTTAAGATATGTGCTTCGTAGATAAATTATTGAAACCGCTGAATCGTAGTGTTTCCACTCAGGCTTCATTAGGCTTCATCAAAGTTTCTTTATTGGTAGAGGGCCAAAAGCGGGTCCATGATTGGTTTTTACCCTACATGTACTTGGGTTGTTGTGAAACCCTGTTAAGTATTCTCATTCTCACCGTGATGCACTTTTAGGACCTGATTGGTCGTTCAATCATATGAGTTATGGAGGTAAAAACTTTGGAAAGAGTTGGGAAGAAAAAACAGTGAATGATCCATGGTAATGTTTATTTTAGATACTAAACTTAATTCTTAGCAGGTGCTCTGTCATGAACATTGTGTAACTTCACAGTTGTTGTGTAACTGTATTATGTGTTTTCTCTGGATGAAAAAAAAATATGTACCAACAATGCCTATCATTACTCACAATACGGTCATGAAGTTCGCATTTCATCAAACTGCCAATTCCATAGACACGCCAGTGAAGCTTCATTTTTCGCAAAAGGTTAGGAACATCAGATTTTCCATGCGGTTTTGACTCTACCTGAATGGGCAAAATGACTAGTTTTATATAATGACGAAAAGAACGCATTCTTTAGAGCTTAATTAATAACAGCTATAATTAAATTCTGACTCAGAGATTTCTGATATATTTTTTTAATACCTTAATTAAAAGAGTCAACTGGAACTAAAATAGTCAACCTACATTGTAACTTCCAAATTTTGAAGATTGAATCGGAATTTTTCGTTTAGTGCAGTAAACATTTAGTGTCATACCAGTAGCCATAGGATAATGTGTATACCAAAATTTCCGGATCCGTGAAATTTTAAACAAAGATGTGATGTTCTATATGAAGGACTTCGATTGAGCTTAGCTATTTCACACAGTGATTAGTATATGGACACGCATTATGTACATGCAAAAACACCAATTTTGTTCTGAAAAATTGAGGGCGCCCTCATCGGGAAATCTCTGATTCGCTTAAGTGTTTGATCGCTAAATTGCGAAATTCATTTTCCACCTCTATTTCACTATGACTATTTACAGGATCGGTGTTCCATAAACGAAATCACAGGGGGGGGGGGTGTAACCACCACCCCCTTCGGGAGTGTACAAGAAATGGCTCATGTAAACGAGGGGGTACCAAGATAGCATGAGTCTCATTACTTTCAATATGACATACCCCGTATTCATACTTAACCCTCTTCTTACCAAGCTTTTTGTAACACGGGTTTACCAGGAGGGGGGGGGGGTGTTAACACCGCCCTCGAGAAATTTGTTATAAAGCACCCGATCTTTATGATTTTGAACCAATGGATGCTTATTGGTCCTACTCTTTCCTTGATACCAACACTAAGTTAGTATCAGGTCTTCAACAACATGACGTCATCATCCACCACGCGCGTCGGCAAATTGGCCATTTTTCGACCGACATCAGGCGAAATTCATTTTTACCATAAAATCGCAGGAATAAATCCGATTTTCCTGCGATTTTCCAGCTCTAAATGATGGCATTTGGCTAGTTTTTACATAAACATAGAGTTTTAGAGCCATACTGGTGTCACTATATTTTTCAAATGCACCATAAAATTCCTTGGTGGCAACCACCCCCCCCCACCCCCACCCCCCCCCCACCCCTTCGACTTTGACGGGCATACCTAACCCCGGTGAATGTTCACCTTCACATTTTTTTCCCTAAATGACCGTAAAGGATGAAAGAACGATTACCTAGCAGCTTTTTTCGAAAGTTTTTTCATTTTAAGCGCACCGAGCGAGTTTCACTGGTGGACCCCACCCCCCCCCCCCCCTTGGATAAGACGAGGGTTACACGTAATATCTTGCTTACTGTATAAATCCCATTGGAATGAGGAAAAGAGGTGTCATACACTTTTAAAAATGTTCCCTATTTAACCAGACTTTACCTTTCAAATTACGGTAATCCCAATTTTCATAATCTATCCACTTTATTACTATACCTAACATAAAATTACATTTGGAAGCTGAAAAAAATTTTAAAAACGTGGCTAGAAATAATACTACACTTTTAAAAAAGGTAATATTTAGAACGTTGCCGTTATTTTCTCTTTTCCGTAATATTACGTTCTTTTTGTAACTTACTTGGTTTTTATGTAAGAATAGAATTTTGAAAATCGTGTTTACAACCTATACAATGGTGCTAAATACGTCGTAATAAACATCATTAAAAACCATGCAAAATCTATTTCCCTATCATTTTTTTTAAAATGGTTTTAAAACGCTTCTTCTCCTCCTTTTTGTATTATATTTAGTTTAATTTGAAAAGACAGTAGTACACACATCTTCTTTAATTTTACATCTTATATCAGTAAAGTCATGTAGTGGATAAGGTTTAAAACTTGTAATCTTACACTTAGTGCGCAGGGGGGGGGGGTTCCATAGTAAACCCCCACATTTTGAATTTTTTTTGCGATTTCTCGGTTACGCAAATCAAATTTTTCAAGAGGAGTTTTTTTGCTAATTGTCTGATTTATGAAGACGCTTCTCCTGATACTAAAAAAAATTCAAACCAGCCATGGCGTTTTTATACAAATTAGCAAAAAATAAAAAAAATACCCCCACCCCCCCCCCTTGGGCACTAACGAATGAAAAAAATCAAGATATTTTACAATGAAAAAAATTAAAGTAATTAATCTTGGTATTTATTTGCTTAGTATATCCCTTAAGGAGGCAATTAATTAATTAAATATACTTAATCAATACCCTTTATATGCGGATACATCAATTTTAATTTTGTCATGACGTGCTCTTCACTGTGTAGTCTATGGGAAAAATATGTATTTTGAAGTTTCTGAAAAAATACAGAGGTAGAATTTGGTTCTAATTTGCAATGAGTATTTTAATTGTGGTATTCTAGAGTAGATATAATGAATATAAATTTTTGTTCACACCTTATTTGGAGTTGGCTGATGATGGAAATGTGCGAAGGCCACAATTTCAATTGCCATAGGTCATAGGTCAAAGTTCGATTTCATTTTTTTGTGGGTATGTGGTTCTTAGTGACCCCATTTACTTTGTTAGTTTTCATGATCAACTCCCCATGGGAACAAGTGGTTTTCTGGTTTGGGGTCCCTAGGACCCCCCCCCCTTATGCCACTAACGGAAGTTTTTTTAGCTTGGGGGCACTTAAGTGTTTAAGAGCCCTGGTTCGAATCCTGTAAGGTAAATGTCGAATTAAGTTTACTCTAATGATGTTTAAGTAATTGGTACTTAGAATGTGTACATTACAATATAAACAAAGGTGTATATTACTGGTTTAATCATTATTTCTTCACTTTTACACCCTTTGTTTATTGCGTTTTTTTCAAATTGTTTGCCTGAAATATACCTTTTTGACAAAGTTATACAACGTTTTGTATGATAGCCCATGTTACAACGTGAAAATAATTATGTGATAACGTTTTAATTCTTATAATATGTTTAAACAAGTCAAAACCAACATATAACGTTGAGCTGAGATTATACGCCGTTATTTTCGTTCCCTTCAATGGTTTCGTATTTTACGGCTCCCGTTATTTTACTTCGCTCGTTATTGTGAGTCCCATCTGCCAGTCAAATCCCTTTTTTTACAGGTTTATGTTTAACATGTACAAAGTTTTGTCAATATCTGGCTTAATTTTATCAGTCATTTCTTTCATTGTCTCAACACTTGGAAGTTATTAGATTTGATTTAATAAAACAACAATTAAATCTATGATTCATGATTTACAAGGTCAATGTCATCTGCAATTCTTGCAATTTTTTTTATCCCGTAGTATTTCTGTAAGGTAATATAATTCTCATGGCTCCGTCAGTCGCAACGACTATGGCATAAAGCGCCCCATTGAGTCACAGGTTAAGGTGAACAGCGACGTCTGCGGCTGAAGAGGCCAATCCCTAGAGTGGCAGTCTCTGCCAGTGCTACATATATGGGATGTCAAAGTCTTGACTATCCCAAGGTAGCTGTGCAGCTTCTTTTTAGCTCGCTGCTTCTCAAACCTGGCTGCTGATCTGTTGTTCTCCAAGCTCAAGGTTTTGCTTCAACTGTTCTCCGCCAAAGGTTGACGATTGTCAGCAAGTTTCTCACAGCACCCAATGTCGATGGTCAGGGTACACATATCACGCTAACAAATTCTCCTTGTAGGGAGCAGCATGGTCGACAAATAATTTACTCTTGGCAAGATGTAAGCTCAGCCATACATTATATCTTTCTGTAGACGGCCATCCTCCATGCGACGGACATGGCCAGCATCGAAGTCTGCGTTGTCTAAGAAATGTTAGATGGTGGGGAGGTCCAATCGAGTCAGGAGCTATGAATGGCACCTGTTCCTTCCAAGTGACACCAGAAGCGTCTAAAACAGCGCAGATGGAAGCTGTTGAGTTTCTTCTCATGACTAGAGGATGTAGTCCATGTCTCACTACCTTACAGTAATGTGCTGATGATGCAGGCGTTGTAAATGCTGCCTTTTGTCTTAATGGACAGCCTCGGATTTTCCCATACACGAGTTGTAAGCCGGGCAAGAGTTGCTGCAGCTTTACGATGAGTTTACCGATTTCTGATCGAGAGACAGGACTGTCACTGATGGTGGACCCTAGGTAGATGAAGTCTGAACAACCTCAAGTGTGTGTAATTGGCGATTGTGATGACAGGGAGTTCTTGAGCATCTTGGGCAAGAACATTAGTCTTCTTCAAATGATGACAAGTCCGCGAATCTACAGGCATGTGAGAAAGAGATCTATGAGCAGACTGACGTTCCGGCGTGGAATGTGAAGTAAAGGCAGCATCATCAGCAAACAACCTTTTCACGAATCACTATCTGACGAACCTTTGTTTTAGCTCTAAGCCGTGCTGGATTGACGAGCCGACCATCAGACCTGGAGTGCATGTAGATGCCTTCTGGCTGTACCGAAGCTAGCTCAGAAGTACTGAAAGAATATCCCAAAGAGCGTTGGGGCCAAAACCCATCTTGCTAACACCACTGCGAATGTCAACCGGCCCTGATAGGCTTGCCGTCACTGTACCGTTGCTTTCATGTTTGTGGAAAAGATCTGATGATGCTCAGAAGACTTGGTGGACAGCCAATCTTCTGGAGGATTTTGAACAGTCCATTCCTGCTACAAGCAAATGGCTTTGGTCAGGTTATGAAAGCAATGTAGAGTGGGTGATGTGTTCCATCTGCACTTTCTCCTGAGTGGCGTATGGAGAAGATTCATAGCGATCGTAGATATGCCAGCACGAAATCCGCAATGAGACTCAGGATCCACCCTTTCAGCCAGGACCAGGATATGTAGATAATCAAATTTTTTATCAAAATCAGTGTTTTCCTGTAAATATCTAGCTGAACGTGTTTTCATCGCACTAGTCTTCAAGTTTCACCGAAAAGACGATCGTTACGATGTTGTATTTCTGACTCGTTATGTGAATCAAACGAATCCGAAAGTTATAAATGGAGGAGGACCAGTCACTAACAATGTAGACTTTCAGGGGGAGTACATACATTATAGCTGCAGATGAGTATTGAGTAATATATCGTCGGGGTATTACATAGTGACGGATGTTAAACAAAATACGATTGTTTGTTGATGAGAAAAATCGCATTTGAAAATCGCGAACTCAAAAAACAAACTTAAAAATGGGCGTCGTAATACATTGGAAAGTTAACCACCACATCCGTCACACCACAAAATACGCAAAATCGGCCATTATGTTCATGACATAGTGAGGATGTTTTGAATTTTCTTATACTAAAATGTTTATCCGGACAGTTATTATGGAAAAAAACAACAATCGCGTTTGATGAACCATCCGTCAAATCACGTCCGTCATCGCGATATTCTCAATTTTGTTTATTACATTAATGACGGCTGTTGTGAAGTGGATTGCGCGATTCACCGCTTTGAAACTGTAAATATAATATAAATTTCGACTAATAGCGATTTATAAATTGAAATACATATTTTGCTTGTGTCAGTTATAAATTTTAAGATGGAGAAATAGTTACTAACAAAAGTATTTAAAAAAGCTTGGGTGGGAGGGGGAATCAAGTATACACGCTGTGACAGGGGTTAAAATCCCACTAGATACTATCCTAAAATGTAAACCATTCTATAGCAAAAGCTCCTAACCCAAATTAACGAAGTATATCTTCTGCCTTTCGTAATATTACAAATGTCTGCAAAAACAAATATGGGCATTAAACAGCTGAATTGTTTTTTTCTTTTAATATGCAAAGCTTCAAACATCACATTACTTACGTCTCAGAAGCATGTTGACAAAAATATCCATACGATTCTTAATATGCAAACTTCACAAAACCCACACATTGTTAATTCAAGAATTGTTGATGTAGCCAATCTGGTTTTGAGATTATAACAAGTCAATAGCAACAGCAGCTTTTACTCTGGCCATTTGTGAAAATCGTTGGTTTAGCTACACATGTAGATGTATATATATATTGATAGTCTAACTCTTGAAACGGACTTCAACTGACGACTTCTAAGAATCACTCTGGACTGGTAGAAAAACCAGGTAGGCCTTATCAATTTATGGTTATAGATACGCAAGGACCTGAAATAATTGAATTTATCCGGTGATCATTTAATATATCAATTACCCAACTGTACTTTATTAGAAAATCCTCACCGTTTTCGCTATTTACTTCTAAAATTTGTTGTTTTTTTTTTTACTAAAAATACTTTTTTTAAGTCATATGGAAACCGCTCACACCAACCAGTGCCTTCATTTCTTATCAATTTAGTCATCAGCCAAACAGTTTTGTAAATCGCGGCTGTTAAACCCATGCAAATCGTTTCTTTTTTATTTTTATAGCAATTTTAAGCGTACTGACGACGGAATTTTGACAATTTTTTCTTTGAGCGGACAGCCATGCTCAGGCGCGTGTGGTGTTTTGCAGTGTGCTTTCCTTTGGTCGCATTCATATTCTCCTTTGTGGCTGAAGGTGTTCCGGTTTGTGATGGTAAGTTGCATATCCGTTGTCATCTCTGTTCATATTTGTAGTTTCCATTGACAGAAACAAATGAGAGACCGCTACGGGGGGGGGGGGGGGCGGTGATTTCGGGACGGCAAATATATCTCCTTCTTAAATTTACTTTCTGACAGTCACACAAAAATTCGACATTAACCTAAACAATTTAACTATTTTTCATTCCAGTATCATGACTCAAGTTCAAATACAGTTTACAACAATCAACTTCTGTGCTTCCTTGATGAAATCCCAAAAACTTAATTCTTTCGCTCAAGAAAGGGACCGAAAATCCCAATTGACATTAATGTTTTCAAACATGATGTTATTTAATATGAATTTCAGAATTCTATAATGGGGGCACAGCGGATTGCACATTTTTTATACAGCATGCATCGTTCTTAAAGCTAGGAGTCATAGACTGTGGGGCGGAGACCAAATAACTAACTGCATACCAAATTATACAGATGTCCAAACTAGGACAAAACCATGTGTAAATTCATAATGAATAGGGAAAAGAAATTGAGGTGACATTTTATTCATTTTCAAGAAACCATGCCAGTTTTATTTGCAGGAACAGGCGGTCATATGATTTTAATAATTTATTTTGAATTTACACTTCTGCTCAAGACTGGTGCCGAATGGCCATTTTTTTTTAAAATTGTGAGTAATTTTTCTTTTTTTCATGTGTAGTTGCAAGGTCTGGGACTGTCCTGTACAGTCTTCGGCAGTCTTATATGTTCGGGAATACGTGGCAAATTTGAAAAACCGCCACGATTTTTCTAACAGCCTAAAGGTACAGTCACACAGAAGACAGCTCCCGACCCAACCACTTCCCGACTACACAAGACCGCATTTTTTTTTACAAATCGGCTACAATCTGCTCAAACAGTTCAAATTTACAATTTTTATCCCGCCAGGGATGATTAGTCTGACGAGTATCCCCGTCGTCAACAAGACAAGGGACGCTGAAACCGCCGACCAGTAGGCGACAGTCATCATGAAATCCAACACGATCCAGCATGTTTAAATTGGCGACGCCACTTGTTCAGTCCCCGATAGTCGCCGACCTTGAAACGTACGGCACAAGTTGTGACATGTTGCCTGTCAAGACTGCTCGTCGAGTGGTCGCGGAGTTTTTTGGACACCAAGAAGATAGCGTCACACGAAGACACCCGCGATGCGACCCAACCTCTTCCCAACTACAACAAGACCACATTTCTTTTAAAATTGGCTGCAGTCTTGTTCAAGATTACCAGACAAGAGATGCCAATCGCCGCCCAGTGGCGATCAATATGTCACTTGTTCATTTCTCATCAGTCGCAGACCTTAACCCCTCGTCTTACCAAGCCTTTTTTTGTAACACTGTTTTACCAATGGAGGGGGGGTGGTTACCCCCCGTCGAAATTTTTTATAAGCACCCGATGCTTATGAATTTTGATACCAGTGGATAACTTTGGTCTCCTCTTTTCACATTGATAACCAAATAAGTACCAAATACCTAGTATGGCCGTCATAATGACGTCATCAAGTCCGCGAGTCGGTAAATTTTCATTTTTTCATAGAAAATAGGCGAAACTCCAATTTTGCGTTAAAAACGTAGGAATAATCGGATTTTTCATGCGGTTTTCAGCTCTAATGATGGCAATTGGCTAGTTTTTACATGAAGAGTTTTAAGCCATACTGTGCATAATATTTTCAAAATCCCATAAAATATCTTTGGTGGCACCATCACCCCCCCCCCCCCCTTACACTTCGACTTTGACGGCATACCCTAACCCTTTTCCGCTAAAATGACCGAGAAAGATGAGAGAAAATTGATTACCTAGAAGCTTTTTACCGATTTTTTTTAGCGTTTTAGCGCACCGGGAGCGAAGTTCGGTAGGGGTGTAACCCCCCCCCCCCCCCTTGGTAAGACGAGGGTTAACACGAACAGCACAAGTTGCCGGTGAAGACTGCAAAGTCGGCGACTTATCTTCTATTGGCCGGCCCACTATACACTGCACACAAGCACTCATGATGCGCACCAGGGTCCGTCCCGAAAGTGGTCGTATGATAGTCGTAGCCTCTTTCTAGCGCAACTTTTGCTAAGTTAACACTTACGAATTTACTGCGCTTCCCGAAACTTAGTATGCACTTAAGATTTTCTTCAAAACTTACGAAAAACCTACGTCCGTCGTAACTAGCACGTACGCTATTCCACGACTGCTTCATGCGTTCCTGAAACTTATAACTTAGTCGCAGGATTATCGTAAAGTTGCGCGAATTTCTACGTCTACTCTGAGTTGACGTAGACTCGACAATGTAACGATATAGCTATATCATGGACATTTGGAAAGCTAGTATACTTGGCATTTTATTTGGGAAAAGGGGATGTGAGTCTGGGAGATGATGGTATGAACTTTCCAACCATTTTGAACATTTTCGAGACGAACCCCGGGGGCACCCTTGTGTTTTTTGGGCATGTGTATGGGGAGAAGGGTGTGTGTGTGGTGGAGTAGGTGGTGTAGGTGTTTGTGTGAGTTGTTTTTATTTTAGTTTTGTTTTGTTTGCTCAGAGTCACCCACCCCGATTTTCAAAACTAAATTTGAAAGAATTATGTATGCCTATAATCTCTTTGTCGATTTTCTCCCAATTTCAAAAGTTGATTCTTTTTTTAATAAAATATACCTCTTTTGTGTATTTCAACCTCACTGCTTAGGGGCGTGTCGACCCACCATTGGCATTGTAAAGAAAAGTAAATCAATGTTATTGTGAGGTGTTAATCTTGCCTAAAAAAGGTTGAAAGCCTAAATACTGTCTACACTGTTAAAAAAGTTCGTAAATTTACGGAAATTTCTGCAGCATTATTTCCATGCAGTTTTTTAGGGTAAATTTTACATGACATTTCTGTCAATTAACGAAATTTGACCTAATTTTACAGAAATTTCTCATATTATGGAAAAAATGTTATTTTACAGAATTTTTCGTATTTAAAATTACGGAACCAAAAAAAAGTCCGGAAATATTGCTGCCAAAAATATTTTGAAATATTTCCGTCAATTAACATTTTTTAATGTTTTGTTTTTTATTTTTATTGTTTTTGTAAAACAGATTTGGTCCGTAAAGTTACGGAAAATCTGTTTTCCTTAATTACGGAAATTTTTTAACAGTGTACCTGAATAACTGCTCTTGTGCATGATTATATTGACACACAACTATATATTAGTCATGTTATCTAATGAAGACACGAAAACTAAATGCTATACCTATTGTTTGTCCGTTGCTTCTGAGATCTACAAATATACGCGAGATGTCATTAAGCGTCTTATGAAAAAAGAGTGGGATCATCCATGCGACATGAGTGATGATATAGCTGTTGAGTAAGGGTTGGTAGCAGCAGCTTGTAACATCAAGGTTTATGCAGACAAATTAACAAACCCTATAACCCCGTTTTGCTCAAAGTAAACAAGAACATAATTTTATGTAAGGTTATCAAGACCAACTTGACCCTCTAACAGTAATATTTTTCATGCTCAAAACAAAAATCTTAAATGTGCCAATTTTAAGATACAAACATATCTGGAACCCGAGAACTGTATTGACTCAATAAAAGAAAAAAATGATGAAATCTTAATCATATTCTCAAGAACAATATCTTTAATCCGGGATTGCCACTACATTGAACGTTTTATATATAGGCCTATGTTATCTTTATTGAGAAAAACTTACAATACCGTCCATTGCCAAGCAATTAGATTTATTGCATCTTGCGAAATTTAGATTTAAAATGTACATTTTACTGTAAGTATGACAGCTACATGTATGTTAACACGATATTGAGTTTTAATTATATTTCTTTTATAATAAATGACCCTTTCCAATTTTGATTTAATGATTACATCTAAATGGTCACAGAAATGAAAATAAAAGCTCTCACTCGCAGAGAATCACTAACTGAAATAGTCACTATAATTAAACATTTTTACACTAAACGTATTTAATTAATAACCGTGATGAAATAGAAGTGAAGCACAGGAGCGACATGAAGCAAATAAAAAACTTATTGAAGCATTTTAGACACACACAGCATACTCACACGCGAACAAAAAAATAAAATTAACGAATCAGACCAAGTTGACCAACAATCAAGCGAATCCTGATCGAGTGTTTTAATACTTGTTAAAGTTCTATAGATACCCTAGAAAAACCACAACCAAAATAAAAATATGTCCATGACCTGATGATAATAGGCACATAGTGACATTCGCAAACGTGTCCTCAGACTTTCGCCACCCAGACAGAGCCCATTTTATCTCAATCAATGAATGGAATGACCTTTAAATCGGCGTAGTTTATGTTAACGTAAGAGTGTCGTAGGTTTACTGGCAGAAATGCACTTACGACCATCTTAATTACACTGTTCGGGAACGCTACTACCTGGTCGTAACCAAAATCTTAAGTCATGCGTAAGATTAAATTACTATCATAGTTTCGGAACGGACCCCTGCTCATCGCACCGCTGCCAAACACCGCTCATGTGTTCAAGCCGACCGTTCCCGATTCCAAAAACCCTCCACATTTTTAAAGGCTGCAAGAAAAAATCGCGGCGTTTTTTTTTTTTTTCAAATTTACCCACGGCTCCTGACCACTCACGAACGGCAGAAGACTGTACAGGACTGTCCCAGACGTGGCCAAACTACACCTGAAAAAGGAAAATTACTCCCGATTTGTTCGAAAAATGGCCATCGGCACCATTCTTAAGCAGTCTGGGAGGGCGGTTTTTCTAGCACATAATGGGTAAGGACTAACATACGACTGTACAAAACAGTCCCAGACCTTGCAAAACTACACATGAAAAATAAAAACTGCTCACGAGTTTTGAAATTGGTCAATCCGCACCGTCTGGAAGCAGTCCTGGAACAGTGGCACTAGTTTCCCCCCCCCCCCCCACGGCCGAAAGTAAAATTAGCGATTTTTGGCAAAATTCGGCAATTTGGGGCTAAAAATAAAATCACCAAGTTTTGGGAAAAAAAATAAATAATTAATATTTCTAATTGGTTAAAATCTCCAAAATCGTTTAATACTTTGCCCCCCCCCCCCCCCCCCTACCATACAAAAACTCATATCCGTTTGTCCAGCAAGGTCAAATCACCGATAATACCCTGGTGGCCCTTTCACGCCCAGCAGACCACTCGAAACGTTCCATAAAAATGGTAACGCGAATCTACCACCATACTAAAATCATATCCATGCGTCAAAGCACGCCACGTTACCCTCTATAACGACCTTGATGACTTTGACCCCAAAATGACCCTTGAAAACGTGCACCACAAAACTCGTACGATGAAACTCTAACCGCCATACCAAACTTCATACCATACGTCAGCACAGGCCAAATTCCCCAATAACGACCTGGATGATCTTTGCCCTAAATGACCCTCGAAAACTGCACAAATCTGGTACGTCGGAGCTCCACCACCTTATCAGGAGCTCTACCACCATACCAAAATTCATATCCGTATGATAAGGACGGCGAACCGCATAATAGCCGGACACACAATTACAAACCCACAAAGTTTGATTTTTCGTAAATAAGATTTCACGGGTGGGTTCGTGCTGATCAGTGTGCATATTACATTGGCCATCTTAATAACGTAATGTCGTTAGAAATGTTGGTGCTCGACATAGCCCATTGAGAGAGTGTGTAAAAATACTCATAGAAATGTTAGGGGGGTAGGACATGTGCCAACCTAACCGCAAAAGACTGCATCAACTTCCGGCGTAACCCGAGTGGTTTTAGCAAAGACTTACGGTAGGGGTAGTCTTACGCATATCGACGGTCACACACAGACCGACTTAAGCTAGGCCTGGTCACGAATATTTAAATCTAAATGATCGTTCTTGGAAATGACCTATTTGCAGCGGGGTTAAATCCACTACCCCGACGTTTTGCATCAAATCATTTGTTCTTAAATTATCAGGATATTACTAAGAACGACAAAATGTATTGAACGAGGGTTGTTGTGGGCATTTCCGATGACTGGGCAAGTTTCTTTCAATCTCTTCAATGCCCTAGCAGCTGTAGAAAGGCCGGATTTGGTTGTAACCCCCTAACTATTATATACAAACTCACACTGTACACCAACGGTGATCTTGCATCTTCATGTAGTATATTTCTGCATTCATCAGGTCGTAAATTATAAAGAAGCGTAGCGGTACAAAAACCGTAAAACCAAAGACTTCTCAACCACCTGCCACGCACATCTTCATCCCTCGGTCGTATCTGAGCAATGGATACCCCACCCTAAACCAGTACCAAGATGAGGGCGCCAGAGCCTAATTAAATCATTACTAGTGCATGCCAGGAGGCGGAGGAAGGCACACCAACTTTGGCATTAACATTTCCGGCCCCTATTGTTTATGACCAACAACATTATACAGTTAATTGCTGTAACCTAAGCTGCCACCGAGTAAGATACCACTACTGCACTTTATATCTGTGATACACAAAAGTTCTTTAGGTACGTCATGTACCTCTGTCCATATTGTCATTTGGCAAAAAATGCTCGGATGTGCAAAGCGTGCTCTATGCTATCTATAAGCTCATAGGATATAACAAGTTATGTTGAACTTTACAATATCTAACAACTCATACTACAACACACGCAATACTTGACAAATGCAGTTGAGATCACTAGACACTAATTGTGAATGAATGCCACAATCGGCCATCTTACAGCTAAGCAAGGAAGGTTCATCCTATGAAAAGAAACTATCACTGCATGTGTCGCAGTATTACTGACTACTTAAAAAGAAGATCAGGGTAGACTACCTGATACTTCGAACACTGGACGCAGGGGTAATTCTTCCTGCATCAAGTTCCCTAGTGGCTATAACTTACACTAAACTCAGAAAGTCCTGCTGGGGCGATCTGCTCCCAAACATCTCGTAGCTGGAAGCTCCAAAGTCCGTCACTAACAGTTGTGTCAGTCTATCCTTTAACATATGCTTTTTTCTTGCTCACCAGGCACGTGCATGTAAATGCATTTCATCATGTGTTTTTTTCAAACTGTTGGCATGACTGTAAATAGGATGTGGAACGACGGCCATCATCCAGTGTAGTTCTTATATCACACAGTGCCTCAAAAAGGCTGAATATAAAGTGATAATTGAGCATCATCAGAGGCTCAATCTCGCAAAGGGTATTCACACATAAATTGTATTATCAGTAGCACGACTGAAACTCAATGGAGACATGGTCCAGAAACCACAAAGCAAATTTGAGAAAAATTTGGCGCAGCCCCCCAAAAGAACAAAAAGCCAACCTTACCAGCCTCACAGTTTTTCAGTATATGCCCCTACAACAAAATATTGAGGCTAAACCGTTAAGCGTCCCTATGTGCCCGTTCTGGTTCACAGACCCAAAAATTCTTCACTCTTGCTTTATGTGAATTTTCTCTTTTTTCGATTCTGCACACTCAGCCCAAAGAATCTAATTAAAGCACAACTGAAGATGTCTTATGCATCAAACCAACCAACTGCCTGATGCTCGAGCCCTTGCTGCTCACTCCTCTGCTTTTTTCCAAGAGAACACATAGCTTGTGTACTGCCCGTACTAAACTCTGGACTTTGGTTTTCCAGTTTCACCTGGCAGCAACCTGCCCCTTCTTTTCAGGCATTGGTCGTCTGCAGAACTCTCCCATCTCCAAAAGTTCTGAGGGGCGGAATCATGAGCAATCAGACAATATCCCCGACGTTGATGTTGGTCTGAGGACGTGGCCCACTTTTGTCTCTCTTGTAGCTGGGGTAGGTATTCTTTCAGCCAGCGCCGCCAAAGTATATCGCCAAATACTGGACTTGCCGCCACCTTCTTTTCATGTATGGTCCAGCTTGGTCCGAGATACCTGGAGGCAGATGCCTGCTCTGACTTCATAAGCAGCAAGTGGTTGGGTGTTTAATGCCTCTAAATCATTCATATCCCCTGAGACTCTTGTCAATGGTCTTCCTTGAATATTGCTTCACTTCGCATAAGAAGTCTGAATACTCTCATCCGTCAATGTCTGCTCTCTGAGTATGGAACGCATTAACTTCCTAATATTTGCGTATTTGCCTTTCCCATACACCGCCAAAGTGAGAGCTCCTGGTGGGTTGAAAACCCAATCAAGTGTCTTTTTCCTGTCTGCAGAAGAGCACTGTGAATCTTTGTTTGATCCATCTTGATTTCCTTACGTAGCGCTCTCTCTGTGCTCCCACGATGTAGTTCCATTTCTGATCGTATCATTGGACTTGTCCCCTCTTGCAATAACTCTTCTTATATGCTCGATACAGAATCGGTGTCCAATATGGGGTCGGCCTTTCTATTATGACTGCAACGCACGCCAGACAGGTAAAACAACACATATCAGGGGGGGGTCGTTTGCAGAGCGGGAAGTGTGCTGTAGGCGGACGGCCGCGCTTTACTCATCGGACCAAGAATTCTGCCCACATCGTGAAAATGGGGGGGGTCACTGGTCACCCTGTCATGAGGCAAATCTGCCATCTTCTGCTTTGCAATTTGCACGCTGACGCCTACGCATGACAACACTTGTGTTGATGATTCTCTCGCCGCTGAGTTACACTTATCATCCAGTAGGGTTTGTGTAAGTGCGACACATGTGATTTCTGCCCTGTGGCCACTGCTCTCTGGTAGTGTTGAGGATAGCTGTGAATCCCAGGATTCCTTTGGCAAAATAGCTGGATCTTTTTGCTTCTTCTGACCTCGTTGTCTTCACTCAATTCCACCCAGTCTTAGAATTTCCATTATCCATCTTTGGGGATGTCCCAATTTATATATAGGACTGTAGTTGTTCACACAGGATATCACAATTTTGCTTTCTTCTGCTGCTGATCATTGGTCATTTCTTACACGCCCTTGATTCAGTGACTCTATCTCCTGGGTAAAGATCTGCGCTGTACATACCTATACTTGTCATTTCAGCCTCCTGCAAGATCACGCACAGTAAAGTGGGGGGTCCTTTGCTAAACCATTGCCGCTGCGCTTCTGTTCGGATTGCTCAGTTCTGTTCGCTGGTCTTGATTTTCCCTTCAGATCCTTTCGCTGTTGAAGCGTCTTTCTTATACGTAGGATCCCCCACGCCACAGCCCGTCTGAGAGCATACCAGGTGAATAGTGACTTGAACATTGTGGCTCCTAGCTTCATATCTATCTCACTTTTAAGGCATTCGCTGCTACTTTCTTGGTCTTCTGGATCGTCCTTCATTCCCATTCACCTCCTTCAATACTGGCATTCTTTGTTCTGGTTTCTTCAGAATTCAGGACCGTTGAACCACCTCCTACTTGCAAGGATTTTTCTATTGGTAGGCCCCTAGAACAGTCGTCTGCTGGGTTTTGTTCAGTATCCTCCATACCGCCAATGTGATGCCAATCCCTATGACTGCAATTCTTGTTGGCAACGAATGTATGGAATCTTTTTGACTCGTTGTTAATGTCCGAATTACAGACATGCTGTCAGGTCATCCAAAACAACCGTGTACTCAATTGACATTCTAATTCTCCTCTGGAGTAAGTTTGTTTGCTCTAACCTGACTGTGGCCGCTGTCATTTAGTCTCGGGATGACACTTGCTTCATGGAGCAACTCGTGTTGGACTTACGAAGGAACAGTGAACTACTTCGCCATCGTGATTCTGCAGCCGATGAAGCTCAACCATGAAAAATGCCTTACTGTCTCAACTGCATCAGAAAAATGATTCATCTGCACGGATGCAGCTTTCTCGAAACCCTAGGCTTGAAATCTATCCACGGAAAGATAGACCACCTAGGGAGCCTCTACAACTATTCTTCCAAGCTTCTGTGGTTAGAGGGAATCTCATCATCCCACCCTATCTTGAGTCGACATAAGTCATGAAGTATCTTCTTAGCTGCATAGCGGCGGCTGAAGGCAAAGCCCATTGGGCATACACAGAACTGACCACGGATAAATACCCCTGCTCGTAATGGATGGCCCTTGAATGGTCCTATACTAAACCCAAAGGTGTCCGATTCACATTCCAAGCAAACCAGAGCTCTTTCCAAAGGTAGGCTGTCATGTTCTAAATCTAGCATTTCGCCCCTTTGCTTTTTTTTCTCTAGGGATAGAATGCAAAACCTTGGCTGCTGTTGGAAATCCACTTTGTAAGCTTAAAACCGCCTTGGGTGCCATGCTGATCTCAGTCCTTTTGCGAGGCTAATCCCTTCTTCTTCAGAGGACACGGATAAACCTCGTCTCCAACATAAAGCTCTCCGCTGTATAGTGGTGCTTGCCTTGTTGCTGCTCGTAAACAATTGTCATTTGCCGTTCTCTTAAGGGCAAAGTTAGCACACGCAGGCGAGGATTTGGCCCCAAATATGTGAACTGTCATTCTATTCTTCCAATGTGGATGGGACATTGTGTTTCCTTTGGCCACCATAGGCGCCGAATGTATCCTATATCGCTATCAGGTACCTTCACCTGTGAGAACATGGCCTCTATATCTGCATCAACTCTACTTGTTCTTTCTTATCTTAACATCACTCCACAAGTGTATTAGTTGAGTCAGGTTCCCTGTAGAGTTCCTTATTAAGTTATGATCCACTGAGCTTTTGGCACAGTCGTAGACACGCGGACCTTTCCCTTCTGCGGGTGCAAAACCCCGTAGGGGAAGGTGCCATAACCTTTCCATCGTCTGCACTAATCTATCATCTGGTACTCTTTCCACAACCCCTTGGTGCAACACATCCAACTCCATCCTTAACTGCTTGTCTTCATCCTTGAATCAGGGTCTCTTTGAGAATTTCTCTTCAGATGTTCTCATTCTTTGGGACTGCTTGCAAACGGTTGTTTGACCATATTCTTAGCTCTCTCTCAAGGCAAAGCATTTCCTAGTGGCCATTGACGAGCTTCACTGAATTCGTTAAACTAGTGCCATGAACCGCTGATCTTCGATTGAACTCCTCCGGCTTATCATCCTTATGACCTTCATGAAGTCAGGGTTATACAGATTGGTAATCTGGGTTTTTCACGTCTTCTTTAACCATGATTCTATGCGCGACAACCTTCCTACATTTCAATGTGTTGTTTTAATATATCCAAGACCGTACACTGCCCATCCACGCAGGTTTGGCAGGCAAACGGTCCCTCTCCTTGGCTACTTATGACTCTTATTGGCTCAATTGCTTTAGGTATGTTATTACCTATGAGAAGGCCAATTCCCTTCGATCTTGGTAACTCAACTTCGTTTTGCAAGTATTGCCAAGGTGACAACTCTCTTTTTCAGAATATCGTCCTTGTTGACCGAATAATCCTTCTGAAGTATAGGACGTTTCTGGAAGCTGGATTGCATTAAGACCATATATAGCTCTCACCTCAGGTCCTCACACATGGCGTCAACAACCCCTATCTTCTGTTGAGTCTGAATGTGCAGCTTTGTTTTCCTTCCCTAACTTGAAGTTGTTGTTTCAGCTTATCTGAACAAACCCCTGCACTGCTTCCACTGTCTAAGAAGGCGTAAGTAGGCACTGATTTGTCTGTTGTTCGGGAATGTACTATGACCCGGGGTAACTCCTGCCGGAACAATTATTGACTCCGCCCCGGTAAAAGCACACATACCTGTGGAGGCCGTTTATTTCCGTTGGTTCAGGTTGGCTTTCTTTTTTTTAGTGTCTGTCTTTCCTGTTCTCTATGTAATAATACCGTAGGATGTTTCTTTCCACAAGATTTGCCAGACAATTTGCCTTTCCAGTCCTTGCCACAAGTTTGATTGCTCGCTTCAAGGCACCATAACAAGCCCTGCATCCTAATAAACGTGATTCTGTCTTCAAATGGTTTAGCTTGGCAGTTTTTTACAAGTCACCCGCTAGGTGATGTGATTTGCCTCTGCAGAAAGGCACACGTTTTTTTGTGTTGCTGGGGCTGTCTGCGGCCTTCACAGGTTGACTTGCTGTCGTGGCAAAGTTTGGCTCCCACGCCTTTTGGTCCTCCTTTTAAACTGATCGGCCTTCGTCTTGTCTTTGTCTCTGTTTGCTATGTCCCCGTACACTGGGTTGGATGCAATTCGTGCGTTTTCTAACGATTTCACGAACTCTGTAATCCCGCAAGCCGTGTTTTGATTGTTCAATTCATCCACGTTTGGCTGTCCATTTCTTGCTCAGGCCATATGGGAGCTTTGATACTAGCGTCTTATGCCTAGATGCATGACTCATTTCACTTCCCACATTAAGATTCCATCTCCCAGTTAGGGTGAGCGTGGCCTAGCGGTTAGGGTGCTTGCCTCAAGGGCCAAATTACCCTCAAAATTCCCGTGTTCGAATCCCGTTGGGGTCGTGTGCACTTGCGGGGGGGGGGGACGATATAAGTAGTTCGGGTACGTCAATAACATTCTGGATTGAATCTGTATCCATCATTGATTAAATACCGAATACCACTCTCCCCATGGTTCACTTGGATTGGGGGGCAAATGGATCATAAAAGCATCCCGTCCTTCGGAGGGGACGTTACTCCGTCGGTCCCGTGTACAGAGGAGGTCCAACTGTACATGTACCATCGCATCATCAGTGTCGAATAAGTGTATGGTGTAAACCCCTGAACTGTTCCCAATCCGCCCCAGTCTCAAATAGCGGGCCCCATGTTAGGAGCGTCCTTATCATGGATAACACGCGGCCCCGGATCAGCAATACAGCTGAATAAAACCTGACAACACCACAAAGCCATTACCATGACGTCTTTGGATACGAGTAAACAAAAAAGATCCATCATAGTGTTGTGCCTTCTATTTAAAAATAATGATAGGCTTTTCAGTGCTTTAGAACCATCCGACTTCACATCTGGCCAACTGTCTACGTTTTGCTGTCATGGCCTCAGCATCGTAAATTTAATTCAATTTGCCTTGCTAGAAGGGCCCTTGCCATCTTGTATCCTTCGCTCTCCTTTCCATTGAGGATCTCTGACCAACCTATTTGGTTCTCCCACGGAAATTGTTCTAAGTAGTATAGGTCTGTCTTATCATTTGTGTCTTTTTCTCACTTCCACATTCACAATCTGATACAAAGGCAGAGTCTTTCAGTGGGTCGCCATTCAATGGTTTAATATTGCGTTGTGGCAATGTTGCTTTAATCTGCTGCTTCCAATAGCAGCTGTGTAGTGGGTTCCTTGTTGCTTAACAAGTCCAACTATGTTTTGATCCCCCATCGCAGACAATCGGTTGTTGCCTGATTCTGTCTCTGTTAGGTTCACATGACCAATGCTGGGGTATTTGCTAGGGGCTGATACACCCTCGGCTGTGGTATTTGTTGATGCTGGCTTGGTCCCTGGTTTGTGACAATACATCTGTTGCGGTAACATGCTTTTGTCATCACAGCCGCAGGAAGAACTGAGATCCCCGCTTCATCCCGTGTGCGCACCTTGATTTCCCGCCAATCACTTGTGGTATCATACCTTGTGTCACGCCCCGTGTAGCACTGAGATTTTGCAGCATGCCTTGTGCCATACCTTGAGTATTACTATTGACTGTCAGCAACCGTGTTGACGCACCTTGATTAGTAAGCAATGACTTGTGGAAACACACTTTGTGTCACGCCTCGTGTAGCACCGATGTTTTGGTTTGCGTACTCCTCGTGTCACACCTTGAGTAGTACTGCTGACTCGCGGCATACCTTGTGACACATCTTGATTAGTACCAATGACTTTTGGTAACATACTCTGTTCACTTCTCGTATAGCGCTGAGATCTTGCGGCAAACCTCTCGTGTCGCACCTTGAGTTTGATACTACGAGACTTCAGCATACCTTGTGAACGCACCTACCTTGGTTGGTAACCATCGCCATGTGGTAACATACTTGTGTCACACACCTCGTGTAGCATTGAAGTCTTGTGGCATACCTCGTGTGTTGCACCTTGAGTAGTACTATTGACTTGCAGCATACCGTGTGAGCACCTGGGTTGCACCAGCGGCATGTGGTAACATATCTTGTGTCAACACCTCGTGTGGCATTGAAGTCTTGTTGCATACCTCGTGTGCAACTTGGAAGAGTACTACTGACTTGCAGCAATACCTTGTGACGCACCTGGTTTGCAACCAGCCACACCATGTGGTAACAATCTGTGGTCCACACCTCGTGTGGCATTGAAGTCTTTGGCAATACTCTGTTTGCACCTTTGGAGTAGTACTATTGACTTGCAGCATACCCTTGTTGACCCGACACTTTGGGTTTGCACCAGCGGCATGTGGTAACATATCTTGTGTCACACCTTGTGTGGCCTTGAAGTATTGTGGGCATCCCTCGTGTTGCCCCTGTAGTAGTATACTGACTGCCAGGCATCCTTGTGACGCAACTGGTTTGCACCATCACCCATGAGGTAACATATCTTGTGTCACACCTTGTGTAGCAATTGAAGTCTGTGGCATCCTCGTGTTGCCTGCAGTAGTACTACTACTGACTTGCGCAATACCTTGTGACGCACCTTGGTTTTTGCAACCAGCCCATGTGGTAACCATATCTTGGTGTCACAAATCCTCGTGTAGCATTGACGTCTGGGGCATACCTCGTGTTGCACCTCGAGTAGTATAACTGACTTGCAGCATACCTTGTGAGGCACCTTGGTTTGCACCAGCGCCATGTTGTAACATTCGTATGTCACACCTCGTGTAGCATTGAGGTCCTTTTGGCCTCCTCGTGTTGCAACCTTGCAGTAGTAAATTGACTTCAGCACATACCTTGTGACGCACCTTGGTTTGCACCAGCACCATGGTGGTAACATATCTTATGTCACACAACACCTCGGTCGCCATTGAGTCTTGTGGCAATACCTCGTGTTGCAACCTTGAGTAGACTATTACTTGCAGCATACCTTGTGACGCACCTTGGTTTTGCCACCAGCACCATGTGGTTAACATATCGTATGTCACACCCCTCGTGTAGCATTGAATCTTGGTGGCATACCTCGTTTGCACCTCGAGTAGTATACGACTTGCAGCATAATACCTTGGACGCACCTTTGCTTGCACATCACCATGTGGTAACAATTCGTGTTTCACCCTCGGTAGCATTGAAGTCTTGTGGCATACCGCGTGTTGCCCCTCGGTAGTACTACTGACTTGCAGCAACCGTTGTGACGACCTTGGTTTGCACCAGCGCCAGTGTAACATCTCTTATGTAACACCTCGTGTAGCATTGAAGTCTGGTGGCATACCTCGTGTTGCTACCTCGATAGTCTACTGACTTGCATCATAACCTGTGACGCACCTTGGTTTTGCACCAGCGCCATGTGGTAACATATCTTATGTCACAACCATCCGTGTAGCATTGAAGTCTTGTGGCATACCTGTGTTGCACCTCGAGTAGTACTAACTGACTTAGAGCTACCTTGTGACGCACTTGGTTTGCACCAGCACCATGTGTAACCTATCTTGTGCACAAACTCGTGTAGCATGAATTCTTGTGGCATCCTCGTGTTGCACCTTGAGTAGTACTACTGACTTGTAGCATCCCTTTTGAGGCACCTTGGTTTGCACCAGCGCATGTGGTAACAAGATCTTATGTCCCACCTCGTGTAGCATTGAAGTCTTGTGGCATACCTAGTGTGCACCTTGGAGTAGTACTATGACTTGCAAGCATACTTGTGACGCACCTTGGTTGCAACCAAGCACCATGTGGTAACAGATCTTATGTCACACCCGTTGTAGCATTGAAGTCTTGTGGCATACTCGTGTTGCACCTGAGTAGTATATTGACTTGCAGCATACCTTGTGACGCACCTTGGTTTGCACCCCAGAACCATGTGGTAACATATCTTATGTCAACCCACCTCGTGTAGCATTGAAGTCTTGTGGCATACCTCGTGTTGCACCTCGAGTAGTACTAATGACTGCAGCATACCTTGTGAAGCACCTTGGCTTGCACCAGCGGCATGTGGTAACATATCTTGTGTAACACTCCTCGTGTAGCATTGAAGTCTTGTGGACTACATCGGGTTGCACCTCAGTAGTACTACTGGATCAGGCAGCATTACCTTGGACGCACTGGTTTGCACCAGCGCCATGTGGTAACATATCTATGTCACACCTAGTGTAGCATGAAAAGTCTTGTGGAATACCTCGTGGTTGCACCTCGAGTAGTACTACTGCCTTGCAGCATACCTTGTGCCGCACCTTGGTTTGCACCAGCGACATGTGGTAACATCTCTTATGTACACTCGTCGTTATGCATTGATAGTATTGTGGCACCTCGTGTTGCACCTCGAGTAGTTTACTACTGGACTGCAGAATACTTGGAAGCACCTGGTTTTGCACCAGCACCATGTGGAACATATTTGGGTCACCACCTCGTTGTAGAATTGAAGTTTGTGGCATACCTCGTGTGGCACCTTGAGTAGTTACTACGACTTGTAGCATACCTTGTGAGGCACCTTGTTTGTACCAGTGCCATGTGGGTAACAAACCCTTTTATCACACCTGTGATAGTGCTAGATATTGCGGCATTCCAATTTGTATGACACCCTGAGTAGTACTAACTACTTGCGGCAAAAAAAACTATTGCGCAGCATCTGAATAGCACCGAAATCTTGCAGCATACCTGTCGCACCTTGGATAATATTGATGTCGCGCGGCATATCTTGGTCACACCTTGGTCACTACAGTAACTTGCGGCATTCCATGGGTTGTACCTTGAGTAATATTGAGGTCTTGCGGAATGTCTGGGTCGCAACCTTGATAAGTACAGTAACTTGAGCATCCAACC
This sequence comes from Ophioderma brevispina, assembly GCA_023653785.1. Classification (NCBI taxonomy): domain Eukaryota; kingdom Metazoa; phylum Echinodermata; class Ophiuroidea; order Amphilepidida; family Ophiodermatidae; genus Ophioderma; species Ophioderma brevispina. The sequence continues at coordinate 75,777 of JAMKCH010026201.1, forward strand.
ATTGCCCCCTTGGTAATATAACGGCATATTGCTGCCATATCTCGTGTCGCACCTTGGTCAGTATCAGTTAGTAAATTGCATCATTCCGCGCGTTGTACTTTGAGTAATATTAAGGTCTTGCGACATGTCTTGTGTCGCACCTTGATCAGTACCGTAACTTGCATTCATTCCGGCGCGGGCAATTTGAGTAATATTAAGGTCTTGCGCGGCATATCTTGTGTCGCACCTGGTCAGGACCAGTAAATTGCAGCATGTCCATTGTGTGCCACTTGAGTAATCTTAAGGTCTTGCGCATATCTTGTGTCGCACCTTGGTCAGTACCATTAACTTGCCAGCATTCCGGGTTGCACCTTGAGTAATATTAAGGTCTTGCGACATGTCTTGTGTCGCACCTTGATCAGTACCAGTAACTTGCAACATTCCATTGGTTCACTTTGAGTAATATTAAGGTCTTGCGACATGTCTTGTGT